>CM008235.1:6661261-6691499 GCA_002278615.1 Pogonus chalceus
TATATATATTTGTTTAAATAATAGGCGTTATCTATTCCATATATATTCTAAAGCAACCAATGAAAATTGTGTAACTTGTTACTGAGCTAAAGACGCATGCGCAAATAACCATAATGCATTGCGCACTGGTCGGTCAGAACCACTTGCTGCATCTCCCGCAATTTTGTCATTCTTTATTATTATGTTGTATAGTACACATGTGTTTTATTTAGTGGAGTAACGATAAATTTTTGTAAGTTTTTTTTATATTTTATTTTTTATTTACTAAGTGTGAATTACTTTGATTTATTATTTAGCAATGGTATTTATATGGTTATAATCATGCAGAACTAAAATGTGATAAAATGAGTAAAGAAGCATGGCCGCTCCGTATTTATTTATATATGTTTACATTGTTTTTATATTTTGTATTAGATATTGTAAATTAATATTGATTAATATCAATTTCAAAGGATTAAAGAATTTAAAATTTTATTTGAAAAAAAAATTGATTAATTTTTATATTTTAAGTTAATAAAACCGTGAGAAAAAATATGAGATACTAATTAGATTGTCATAACTTTTCTTTTTTTTAATATACAAGTGTCAATTTAAATCACATTTCTGGTATAAAATTATTTTATATTATATTTTTCATGTTTGAATTGAGTCATTACTTTTAAGTGAATTTAGTTTATCTTACTTTATTTGAATCTCGGTAATGTAATATTCAATAAATTTACAATTTTTTTCGTAATGAAACTTGTAGTTTCTTGTTTTATAATGTAGTAGGAATGTCAGTTGAATTGAATTGTATTTTATATATATATATATATATATATATATATATATATATATATATATATATATANTAATAAAATTTAAATATTTTAGAATTAGGATCATGGCAGATTCTGGAAGTTCTCGCGGCCGTGCTCGTGGTCGAGCTCGATCCGTGAATCCTCAAGGACAAGGACAATCAGGTGATCCTCGAGCAGGGTCTTCAAGAGGTCCAGCGCCCGGTCACCATCAACCACGAGGATGGGGAGGACCTCGACCTGGTGGTGGTGGTCCCAGACCACAGGTATGGATCATCCATGTTTTATTGCGAATGAATATTACTAAATACATACGTAAAGTTCGCGTTTTAATTACCTTTGTAACAATTTATGGTAATAGCCACAGCAAGATCTACCTGTATGGGGTCCAAGACCAACAGGACCAACGCCTCAACAAGCATATCAGCAAAGGACTCCAGCTCCAATGACTGCTCCTGTACAGGTAACTTTTCAAGAAATAAGACCATGCGCTCATTCTTACATAATTTGAATTTATAGGCAGGACGGGCTACTATCCGCAAAGGGGATAGTCGAGTTGTAGAAGAGCAGGAAAATGTAGTTGTTGGTAATTCATTTTTTAATGTTTCATACTGTAAATGGCTCAAAAAAATCATATTTTAATTTTTTTTACGAAATTTTTATCAAATAAGGTCCTGGTGGTGATGGTGGTAATAATTCTGCTGGACGTGGTTCTGTTCGAGGCAGACGTACTATTGCATATGATACACAGACATTATTGACTCGCCCTTCAAATGTCGCATCAAAAAAAGGTGTTACAGGCACTCCAATTCGCCTATCTGCTAATTATTTTGAATTAATTGGACGTACTGATTGGTGCTTATATCAGTATCGGGTAGATTTTGCTCCCGCGCAAGATTTGACTTCGGTAAAAAAGAAGTTGCTTTCACAAGCAGTTAAGGACAAAATATCGGGGTAAGATCTATTCATTTTTTATTTAATAGTATAACAATTAACAAAAATATTTAATCTGGATAGAATTTTTCTTATCTTAATAAGTTTTGTCTTTAAACAGCTTCATAATAATTCTTTTAAGTTTTTAAATTTTTGCCAAATAGTATTATAACCTTTTTGTGTATATAAAATAAATTTAGCCTGAAATTTTACTAAATTAATAAAATTTAAAAGAAGTTTATTTTAAGTTTTTCTAACTGAAATATGGAATAAAATTAAAGAATTATTTATATGATAAATACTTGTGTTCATTATAACATGTAAGTATTATAACTATTTAAAATGATTAAATCCTTTGATTTATATATATTTTAATATTTTATTATTTTAACTAAAACTTTATATTAGATATATGTTTGATGGATCTCTTCTGTTCACTTCACGACGTATACAACCTGACCCAATGGAAATATATGTAAGTCCATTAGTTGACACGGAGGAACCTATTAGAATTACAATACGTTTAGTCGGTAACGTTGCACAAGGTGACTACCATATGATTCAATTCTTCAATATAATTGTACGCAAATGTTTGAGTTATATGAAACTACAACTTGTGGGTCGTAATTATTACGATGCTGCTGCTCAGGTAAAGAAAACAAAACTTATTCTGTGTTTATTTTGTTTTTATATTCTTCTTTTTATTTAATTAGATTACTATAGCAGAATATGGAATTGAGCTGTGGCCAGGATATGTTACTAGCATAAGACAACATGAATCTAAAATCCTTTTATGTTGTGAAATTTCTCATAAATTCATGAGAAACGAAAATGTATTAAAAATTTTAACTGACTTTGCGCATAGAGATCGACATGACTATAAACGTTCTTTTGAAAAGCATATAATTGGCTGTGTCATTTTGACGGGTTACAATAATCGTACTTACTGTATTGATGACATCGATTGGAACGTAACTCCTAAATCTACATTCCTTAAAAAAGATGGAAATTCTATCTCATATATTGAGTATTACAAACAGGTATAAAATTATAAATAAAATCTCTTAATACATTAAAAAAAATATATATTTTCTTTTATTATAGCGCTACAAGCTTAATATTACTGAAGTTGATCAGCCTATGTTGATTTCCCGGGCTAAACCGAGAGAAATACGAGCTGGTATGGCTGAAATGATTTATCTTGTGCCTGAACTTTGTCGTATGACAGGTCTCACGGGTAAGTGAATAAAAGTTAAATTGATTCTGCCTAAAATTTATATATACATGTATTATAGAACAAGAACGGGGAAATATGAATATGATGAGAGAATTAGCAAAACATACCAGATTGAATCCTGAAGGAAGGCAAGATCGTTTGGAAAAGTTTTCATTACGAATGAATAAAACACCTAGAATTGTAGAAGAGCTTCAAAAATGGGATATGCGTTTATCGCCAAAATTGATTGAATTTCCTGGTCGAGTCTTACCTCCAGAAACAATTGTCCAAGGACCTGGTGGAAAAATTAAGTAAGTATATATTGAAAAATTATTCTTTCCTTTTAATTCTATTTTAAAGATAAATGTATACTTTTAGAATTTATTTAAATATTTAACAATACTTATCCAAAATATATTGTTTAATATTAATTATTTCTTTGTTTTAAAAATAGATATCCTGCAGGCCAGGATACCGATTGGACACGAAATTTACGGTCTAATGCTATGTTCACATTAGGTCAAGTTCATATATGGGTTGTCGTATGTCCAGTTTTTCTAAAGAGGGATGCATATACTTTTGTACAAGCTTTGCAAAAAGCTGCAAGTGGAATGTCTTTCCAATTACCGCATCCTAAATTGTAATATTAATGTTTTTTATTTTAATTTAAAATTTACAGATATATTTTTTAAATTTCAGGCAAGAAATTCCAGATGATAAACCTGCTACATATTTAGAAGGTCTTGACGCAGCTTTAAATCACAATCCAAATTTAATTTTATGCGTAGCAAGTAATAATAAAGCAGATCGTTATCAAGCTATTAAAAAGAAGTGCTGTGTAGACAAGGCAGTTCCTACCCAAGTTATTTTGAAGAAAAACATGATGAAAGGTGTGATGTCAGTTGCTACTAAAGTTGCTATACAAATTAATTGTAAATTAGGGGGAGCCCCTTGGACAGTTGATCTTCCATTAACGGTAAAGTACACTTTTAATCATACTATATAAAATTTAAAAAGTTAATTTGAAAGAAAAGTAGGTTATGTTTCTAATTTAATATAAATAAATATTTATAACATCTCCTTTTACAGAATTTAATGGTTGTTGGATTTGATGTTTGTCACGATACTATGCAAAAAAATAAATCTTATGGTGCAATGGTGGCTTCCCTAGATAGACAATGCACAAGATATTTTAGTGCGGCAGCTGCACACGTAAATGGAGAAGAACTATCAAATGACTTTTCACTTAATATTATTAGTAAGTATCGTAATTAAAGCAATTAATGTATGTGATTAAAAACTAAAAATGTGATAATCAATTTTACAGAGGCGACTAAGAAATACCAAGAAAACAACAAGGGTCAGCTCCCAGAGAAAATTATCATATATCGTGATGGTGTTGGTGATGGCCAGTTACCCTATGTTCACAGTCATGAGGTCAAAAGGATTCGAGAACAACTTCAAATCTACTACAAAGAGAAACCTTTGAAAATGGCCTTCATTATTGTAACCAAACGCATTAATACGCGCCTTTTCGCTAGCAATAGTAATCCTCCTCCTGGTACAGTAGTTGATGATGTCGTCACTTTACCACAGAGGTAAATTTAAATGCAATATGATATTTATGTCTAATGAATAAGAGAATTTAAAATTTTTCTGCGACCATTAGTTTATAAATTATAATTATAGTTTGTTGCATTTAATATCTTCCATAATCTCAAAAATAAATTTAATACATACAAGAATATAAAACAAAATTGGTCCAGTATAAAACTATTTATTAGATATTTATTAATATTTTATAAATACGTATAATCGATGGACATTAACAGAATTTTTTTTTTTTTTTACAGATATGATTTCTTCATTGTCAGCCAGTGCGTGCGTCAGGGTACGGTCTCACCAACCAGTTACAATGTTATAGATGATACTCTGGGTCTGGATCCAGATAGAATGCAGCGATTGACATACAAATTTACTCACATGTATTACAACTGGAGTGGCACTGTTCGAGTTCCAGCTCCATGTCAGTACGCTCATAAATTGGCTTTCTTAGTAAGCCAAAGTTTGCACCGAAATCCTAACCCTCAATTAGATAATACTTTGTATTTTTTGTAAAGTTAAAGTTTTGTTACTACTTTTATTATATTTTTACAAATTTCATACGAATTGATTTAGTGTTCGTATATGGAATTGTTTTCAATTGAATTGTTCATGTTTAAAAGTTAATTTTATTTTTGATCAATACATTCCTAATTTAGGGTTATTTTTCATATAAAAAATATATTTGAAAAGATTATACCATTAATCTAAGCATTAGATTAAGCAGTCTATTTTAAAATATTCATGACAGTTTGTTATTTACGTTACGTATTTTTTATAATACTGTTGATATACTTTATATTTTGAATGTAATCTTGTTAATTATATTTGAAATATTGTGCCATATTGAAGGGACTTTTTAATTTGTGATTAAAATAGTATTATCTTTATATAAAAGTATACAATAAAAGTGCCTCCATATACCAAAATTTATAAATTAAAGCTAATTATACGTGTTGTTACTTAAGCAAGTTAAATTTTACTAGTTATAGTGAAAAATATGCAAAGTGATTTTTGTTCTCTTAACTAAAAATTATTGGTTTTGCATTTACAATTAGGAATCTCAAAATATATATTGAGACTTCGTTAATTATTTTTATAGTTTATTAATAAACACATATAAAAAATATTTATTTTATTATTTTATCCATAAATTTATTCTGAAGGTTTCCATTCCAATATTCTTGAAAATTCTTCCTCTGAGATTTGAATTAATTTTGCCGATTCTAAGTACATCTGAAATAAAAACATTTTTATTTATTATTTTTCAGTGGTAAATTAATTTTTAACTACTTTTTGTTTTTTTAAATTATCCACAAGCATCATTTGTTTTTTAAATCCATTTGTTAATTCTGCTACTTGTTTTTCTAGGCGCTTATTAATACTAGTTAGGTCACTTATTTGTTTTTTAAAATTGTCGCGAAGATCCTATAAATAAATGAAATTTTTAAACAATATAAAAAAATATAACACAAACAAGACAAACCTTTTCTTCCAATTTCGCATTTTTTAAACTTGTTTTATATTTCTCGTTTTCGTCTAATATTTTATTTAATTTAACTTCATTATTACTATTATTCATATTAGAAGTTTTCAATTCTTTTTTGAGTGTTTCGTTTTCCTTTCGTAATGATAGTAATTCAACTTCTTTTGATTGGAGTTTAGCATTTAATACTGTTAGCTGGAATTGATGTGAATATTTAAATATTCTTAAAATTTACCACTTCATTTATTAAAGCCGTGAAAATAAGATTAATTAAATAAAAATTAGTTGTGATATATGTATCTGAATGTAATTATTTACTCTGACATAGTCAAAATATTAATTACAATTTCAAAATAGGATATTAGATTAAAACTAATTTTTTTTCAATTGTTCTGTTTTAATAACTATATATACAATAACTACAATATATGAATTTTAAGTATATATACCTGATTGGAAATCTTTTCTTTCTGATCTTTATTTAAAAATGATGATTGTTGCCATTTCGTCTTTTCTTCTTCTAATTTAGTAATGTCTGTATGTAATTGTTTAACTTCATTACACTAAAATAATTTTATCATATAAACAACATAATTAAAATTAGTTGAGTATACCTTAGTTTTATATTGTGATTTTAAATCATCTAGTTCACCTTGCAACAATACTATTTTTGTTTTTAAGCATTTTGAAAACCCTGAAATTCCTGTTTTTTTTTCATCAGCTTCATAATTTTCCCATTTTTCTCCAGAATCATAAGTTGAATTGGTTTTAATGTTTTCATATTTTTGTTTCGATTTATTTCTGTTCGTTTCATTCACTATTGAATTTTGTATTTTCTTAAAGAATATTTTAATTAAGAAAAATATTTCCTTTTGCATAAAAGTCGTACCATAACAGAATCCACTTCATGCATTAAAACCCGCGTACGTTCTTCCAGTTCTGCATTTAATTTATGAAATTCTTTTTCTTTTTCTAATAATGAAGTCATTTCTGTAATACTCCTTATTTATAATAATCAAAATATTATAATTGAAGGAATGACATGGCTGTATGTATGGTTTCCATAGGAAATAAACAAAAGATACATGATATTGATTTTAAGTACAGTATTTTCATATTTAAATTCATTTTAATATATATGTAAATTGAATTATTAACATGTAAAAATATGTACTTATCATTTTGGTTGCTTAATTTAATCTCATTTAAACTCATTAGAATTCTAATCATGGTCATACAATTTCAGTTCACCCCTCAAATCTTTTCTATCAAATTTAAATACCAATTAATTGACTTTAAATGCCATAGCTTATATTGATATTTATAAAATTTTATATTAAGCTATGCATAATAACTTCATTCTTTTAAGTAGACAAATTTTAAAAACTAATTCACAATATTTATAGAGATTATACTAATCACGTATTAAAGTAAACTTCTTGAAATATAAATTTTTCTGTAAATAAAATTGAATTACTGATCATCTTACAACTAAAACAATAAAACTACAAAACAATTTTAAAATTTGAATTGGTATTTATATTGTAATCAGATATATTAATTATACACTACTTGAAATAAATATTTGTATTGTTTTAAGCCAGACAATAGTTCATTATTAACTTATAAAAACCATGTCTTAATATTTTTTATTCCACGCATATTTAAATTTTTTTAAAAATTATTATAACAATACAAATATATACTTTTAATAGGAATTGTTTGTTTTATATCAAGTTGTTAAAATGGAAATTTTATTGTAGACATAAAACCTTTTTTTTCTACAGTCGTTATACAAAGTAAGCGTTTTGCGCCCTCTTTTGTGTGCGCAAAATGGTACTTTGCCGCTCTAGAGCGCAAAATAGTACTTTGCCGCTCTAGAGCGACAAAGTAGAAAAAACGCTCGCTGTCCAAATTTTTATAAAATGTTACTTGTTTACAATCTTAATGGAAAAGTTTAGTCAAAAATTAATACCACTGTCGTTACCTACACATTTATTACCTTCACAAGTCAATCTGACATATAATTGCTCTGTTAGTATATTACATAACCAAACAAAATATGCCCTGCTAAGGAGTATAGAAATAAAATAGGGCATTCGTTTACAAAAACGAAATTAAAAATACTTAGATTAGATTGAATAGCTCAGTAAGAATAGAAAATAACGACAAATGATTTTTTTTATTATTATAAAATAAAGTTCGTTTAATTTTTAAAAAAAAAGATATTAAAAAATCAATTGTGTTCAGTTTAACTACAATTGATATATAATATCAATATGATGTCACGGCGAAACTAATATTCCTATCTCACTCCGCACCACACTGTATAGTGTGCAAAGATAGCAATAGTGTGACATCAAAGTAACACCAAAAACAAATTTCAAATATCTCTTAAAGTTTGTGGCGACTGTAGAAAAAATCTTGTGTGTATTTCGAGCGCAAATGGACATTGTCGATTTCGAGAAAATGCCGCGCGACTCTCAATCAACAATGTTCCACTTTGCGCTCTTAATACACAAATAACTATTGTAATGATCCATTTAGTAAAAAGAGATTTTTTATAGAAATAAAAGTATAAAAAAAAATATATGTTAAACAAATTTAAATATTTTTCGTTGTGGCATATTTGCATTTATTAATTATTTTTGACACTACAGTATGTATTTGACATGGATATATTGCCATTAGATGTAATATATTTTCTAGCACTAAAACAAAATATAATTAAATAAAAAATATAATACTTGTTGATGTTTTTAACGGCGTAAGTATTTGGTATACAAAAGCAAATTATTTAAAAAACTATAATATTATATTTTTTATTAAATACCAATAATCATTTTGTATAATAAAAATTATGTTTCTATAATTTTATGAATAAATTAAGCTTGCTATTTTTAATGATTTTAAAGTTATTTTTAAAATTAAAATTAAAAAAAAAATTAGCTGAAAAATTTAGGCTATTATAAAATGAAAGTTAATCTACGCAAATAAATAAAAAGGAAATAATAGGAGAAGCACAAATTGAAATCACGAATTATGAATCAGAAATAGAATAATACATAAGATACTGCATAATAAAAAGAAAAATGTATGTAGATGAGAAGGAAGAACAACAAATAAATAACGAAAAAATATGAAAATAAACCAGTAAAAATAATATCTGACAAAATAAAAAAGTCATTCTAAACTAGAATTCCAAGAGCAAAAAAAGTAGGTAATAATAAATTATACCTATAACACGAACAAAACAAAAAAGAAATAAAAAATATAACGCTAAAGTGAAGAAGAAAATCATATTTAACAACTTAGAAATTAAAAGAAATGAAGTAAAGATAAAGGCAACACAAACTACAAAGAAATGAAAAATAAAAGACAGATGAATTTTATACGGTAATTGGGGTCGGACAGGTTAGTTCACGAAGCTCGACATTGTTTGCCTTGAATATATATATATATATATATATATATATATAACTAACAATTATACTGGTACTTACAAAAAGAAAAAAACAGGAGATTTGGTAATAGCAAGAAACAAGTATTACAACCCTTTACATGAACCGAATAAGAGATAAAAGTTCTTATGACAAGACTTAGAACATATCTAACATAAATATTTTGAATACATACAAATCTACAACTGTAATGATTAGAAAAGCATAAAAATAAAAATCAGAAATAGAGAGCTTATTGAGAAAGCTAAAAACATAAATACAAATAAATAGAATTCTACTTGCAAAGAATTAATGAAATAGAAAATATATAAAGAAGAAAGAGTATGAATAGATTATAATTAATATATTTTAAAAACTCTTTTCACTGAAAAAATGTATATGACAATATATTAGAATATATCATTGAATACATCTAATATTTAAAACATGTGACTGTATTTGAGTAGACCGTAATTATTAAAAAAAAAACTATTTAACATTAAGGATTAGATGAACTAAAATTACTTACATTTGAACTGATTAACTAATACCTATAATACAAAACACAAAATTTTGACTTTTTTAATTTTAATTGCAAGTATGTAACAATTTAATTATAAAATGCTAAAAAAAAGAATCTAAATTACTTTAATAATTTCAACTTTTTTATTTATTTTCTTGTTACCATAACATCAAAAATTTACATAAATTATTATCGTAAGGGGAAATACATTTATGTATACTTCATTTTTATGAAATAAAAGCGGGGACACCACCTTGCGAAGAATTAGGAAATAAAGTTTGATAGCTTATAGAATGTGTATATTTTAACAAAACATATAATTTTTATAGGTAGGAGTAATAAATATTTATTAAGCTGCAGTAAAAATTAGTACATACGGGTTGCAACTGTATTAAATTTATAATGAATACATACAAAATATTTTGAAGTGCCTATCAATGTTAAATGCAAAAATAGCAGATTGTTTTTTTTTACCTTTAATTGCGAAATCTTCTATCACCAGCATAATTTATTTATTTATTTTAATATGATTTTAAATAGACTTTAATATAATACTACAGGAAACATGAAAATAAATCACTTGAAAAATTTTATAAAACTAAAACTGTAATAATTTTAGTTTTACTAAAATATATTTGCTAAGTTTCAAGAAAGAGAGAGAAAGAAAGGAAAAATAAGTAATTAACTCTAGTTGCTGTTATATTAGAGCTTATTTTTATCTTTTTTTTGCAATATTCATTGTTTTCTAAATATTAAGCATATCATTTGTTTAAACAAAAATTGAATATATTACATTTCTTTAGTTATATAAGTAGAAATAATAGGCAATAGTTGATGACAAATAGTGTCTGGGAATATTATACTTATTATAAAAACATAATAATGTCGATCATAAACTTAAGTAAAAATTTCTTATATACAATTTGAAATTACACGTCTTATAAAATCGGAAATTAAACGAAAATTAAAAAGAATATTCCATGTTGTACACATTTCATAAAATAATTAAAGAAATAGAACTTACCAGGAATATTAAATAATCAAACATATTGTACTGATATACTAAGTGCTCTCAGCAAGTTAAGGATACATGAAAATAAACTATACTTTGTTTTGTTTATTTTCAAAATAAAATTTACCTGCATTTGTTTTTGAGCTTCCTTGATTTGATTTGCCATAAATTTTAATTGAATAATTTAGTGCAATACATTATTGAAAAGAGAAAAAGAAAATTTATTCAATTATGGAAAAATCCAATTTGTTGTCTATTTGAAATTTAAAAAAACTACGAACTTGATTTTTATTTTGACACTATTTTTAAATCTGTCTTTATTAAACCATGTAACTTTTATTTGATTTTTTTTTATATCTTTTATAAGTACAGAAATATTTTTATTATTTTTTTATATCACGACTTTCATATTTTTTTAAATAACTTTCAAACTGCTCGGCATTTTAAATGTTTCTCAACGGAATTTAAAAAAGCACTAAAATCTGTACAACATTGCCCATTTAACCGCCTTCGTAGCTTCTATAGTTTCCCAGATCCCAATTTCGGACACCTGTATATACTTGAAGTTTATTGTGGATAGTTCAATTAAATAAGTTATAAATAAATGTTATATGACATTTTAAACCATATTTATACTTTAAAGTATTACTATTAGAGACGAAATTTAAAATATATTTTATTTAAATTGACAGTATAATTTAAATAATAGCGCAAAATAAAAAAGAATTTTAATAAAAAATATACATTAGACTATTATTTATATTCCAAATCATTTATTCAGGTACTTCGTCAGGTTTCGACATATCTAGTTTATCATCCTTGAGAGCATCAGCTTCTTCATCCTCTTTCTTCTTTTTTATACTAAAAATATATATAGACATAAATTTTAAAAGATAATTAAAATGAAAAAATATAATTTTACATAAACCAGGCTGGATCTTCAAATTTACTTCCAGTTAAACGTTTCATTGTTTTTATGCAAGTATCCAAAGCACTCTAAATTATACAAATTTAAATTAAATTTGATTAATGAATAAGTAACATTTTGTACCTGTTGTATTTTATTTCGCCTTGTCCATATTTTAATGTTTCTATGCAGTTCAAATACTTCATGTTTATTTTTGATATAGTCAATTAGATCCGGTACCTGAAAGATATATGTATATTTTTATATATACTGATATTAAAATAATATTATATTCACGAAACTGTATAATTATCAACCAAATGTTCAATATGATTTAATTTTTCTGAAGAAGATATAACTTCTTTACCAACTTGTACAATTTCTTTATTTAAATTTACAATTTTTTCTTCTTTATTTTTTATTTGTAATACAAGATCGTTTAATTGCTTCGTTTGTGTTTGTAAAATAGTTTTATATTTACTCAATTCCAAATTAGCTCCTCCAGTTTTCTTTTTCATGTCTAATAGATCAATGTTTTTTTGTTCTAATTTTTTTGTAAGAACCCTTCGTTCAATTCTTAATTGTTCTAAATCGACAGGATGTAATGCCTCACCAAGTTCTTCTTTTTGTTTTAATTGATTTTGTAAATTTATATATTTATAACGAAGGGTGCTGGTTCGCAAACGCAATTTTTCAATAATGGAATCAGCACTTCTTAACCAGTCGTCTAAAAATCTATTAAATAATTCATTATATAATGTTTTAAGTTTCTTTCAAAATAAAAAAAATTAAAAAATGCCTGTTATTAACTAAAGAAAAATTTATACATTTAAAAATTTTAAAATATATAATATATTTTGAGTATATTTAAATTTCAGTTGTCATTTAATAAATATATTACTGAAGATGATCACATAGTGATCGAAATATAAATCTTATGTTAATTAAAATAAATTTGTGAAGAAAATATACAAAAAATTATTTATTATTTAATTTAAAACACTTTACGTACCTCAAAATAATAAAAATAATAAATCTGTTATTGAAAAATATTTGTATTTAGTTTATTATATTTAAAAAAAATTTAAATAATGTATATTTAAAATAGATTTTTTTACCTAACATATTTTTCAGTTGGAATTCTTTGTGAACGAACATCAATTCTCTCTTTAGCAATCATATTTTCAAAAGCATTATTTGCTTCACTAGTTTCATAGATTCGTAATTCCAGTTCTTCAATTTCACCTTTCAAATGCTTTTGTTTCATTTTAGCATTATTTCGATATTTCTCAATATTTTTTACAAATATATCTTTTTCTTTGAAGAGAATATCACTTTTTGTTTGTAAATTTATGCTGTTACAAACATAATTTTTATTAATATTCATATCTATCAATATTGTATCTCAAAATGTTTATTGAAATTTTTTTATAGATAATATACAAATTTTTATTAGATCCACGTTTTAAGAAAACTGTTTAAACATGAGATTTAGACAATATTTCAGGAAGTTATCATCAATTTTTTTATCTTTTCACAATTCGCATTAGATTATAATTCAAAATCGATGTTTCTATATTTTTTAATCATAAAATAAATATTGCAATATGCTAATTTAAAACTAACTTTTATAAAAATGAATCAGATATAATGTCCAAAAACTAAGCAATAGAAAATGAATGAAAAATAAAATATTGATTCAATCATTATAGCATCTTAGAGTATCAAAAATAATTTATTGTAAAATGAATAGAATAAATAAAATGTATATTCCTTAAAATGATCATTTAAACAAATTAAAATTAATAAGCATTATAAAAATATATGAGAAGTACTTTGATTATTCGTTATTTGTTAAATGTATTTAAGTACATAGAAATTTAAAAATATTATAAATGATATTTTCTTGGATAAAAATTCTGTAATTATTTATTCAAAAAATATATTGTAATGAATTTGATTAAAAATTTAATTTTAGTCATGTCCTATTTGTTTCATCTCCCAAGTTTATAATATATAATATAAATGTGTTTATTAGTATTTAGTTGACCTCTTATATAAATTTGTAAGAAAGTATCTTTTTATTATTATTAAGCAAAAGATGAAAGATTATAGTTTTGAAAAAAATTGATCATATAAAAAGAAATATTTATGATCTAAAATTCTAGGTAGTAGCCACTACCGGTATATAATCAAACTAAATTTAAAATTAACCTCAAAATTTTTTGTATTGTCATATTTCATGTTCATACATATATCATTTTCGTCTGTTATCTATTTCGTTAATTATTCGAATTTTTACAAATATACATGGACAGTCAAATAAGCATAGATGGTTATTTATTGGATTTAGTAGATGATACTTGGCGAGAAGAAGTTTTGCCTAATGATGATATTTCCGTTCCTACGAATGAACTACCTGATCCAGAAGCAGATACTGGTGACGTACATTTAACACTTAAAGAACAAGAACAAAAGTGGAGTGATATAGCACTTTGCATATTAAGCGAACAACAATAACATGGAACTCCCAAATATAGGACAACAGTGTTCTGTTGAAAATTGTAAGCAATTAGATTATTTGCCGTTACAGTGTGAATGTAAATTATTTTTTTGCCGTGATCATTTTGCAAAGCACATTGAAAATTGTTCACATATAAAGAAAAATGAACAAATAAATCACAATAAAAACGTATCTGCATTTATCTGTTCAAAACCTGGGTGTGAAGAGAAAAGTATAATTCCTTTAATTTGTGATAAATGTAATCAGCATTATTGTATCAATCATAGACACATAGCAGGTATATGTAATGCTCTAGATGAAAATCAGTTAAAAGAAATCAAGGCAAAACTTGATGCTCCAAAGAAACAATTTCAAGAAGTGAAAACTCTTGTAGATCAACAGGTAATGGCTTAGTTAAGTTTTATTATAAAATAATTTTAATGTATATCTAATTTTAGATTAATGATAATATTAATAAAGCAATACGTAAAACAAAAAACTCAAACATCGCCAATAAAGTTCAGTTAATGCGTATAAAATCCAAAGCAACTGGTTTAAAACATATTCCAACTGAAGATCGAATCTATTTTCTCATTTTCAACTCAAAACATTGTCCAGAAGGAAAATCTGTTTTTGTATCCAAAACTTGGACAATTGGAAAAACTATAGATGCCATCGCAGAGGAGTGTAAAATTCCAAATAATAATCATAAACTATTATCTCCGAAATTGCGTTTAATGAGCAAGCATAACAATGAAATAATAACTGAAAATATGGCGAATAATATGAATGATTTTTTAAATTCATCTATTTTAATAAATGGAGATTCCCTAATTTTAGACTATGTAACAAATGCAGTTTAATAAATTTTTAAAATATAATTGTACCGTTTTACTGATTCTCCAAGTGAAAATACTGTTGATGTTTTACTTAATCTGCTGGAAGATTCTGATGCTACTGATCTAGAACTTGAAGAGGGTCCTATGTTCATAATTGATTGAAGTGCTCTTAACCCTGATTGATTTGTTAGTCTCATAGCTTGATTTACAAGTGTTTGTAATCCTATAAATATCTAAATTCATAAAGTTGTAAAAAAATTATGTTAATGTACATACCAACTAGGAGGGCCGGTTCATTTCTACTCAAAAAATTTTCAAATACAAAATTTTCTATTTCCAAAATTTTGTTAGTTTTGCGTTTTTTCTCCACCATATGTACCAATTCATCATCAGATAATTCTACAAAGAAATATATATATATATATATATGTTTTTAAATTCAAATAAATTAATGAAAATTGTTACCTGATATTTCGAGCAGATTAGCAGCAGAGTCTCGAAAAGAGNTATTTAATTAATTAATCGTAATAATGTCTTTTATGGTGTGTAATTGTAATTCATTAGGAAATATTGATTATGGTATTCCATTGTTGGATACTTCTACAGATTACAGAACCTCTACGAGCCGAGGCTTAAGAAATATAATTATTGTTCCTAAGGAATTTTGTGTAGGTTTTATTAATATTATAAACATATGTGTCTTAACAATTATTTTTAAAGGGATATAAATTAGATATAGATGGAGGAATACATTTGGGCCCTAAAAATGAAACCTTTAAAACAGAGTATATAAAAAAGCATATTGAAAAATATCCATACTTGCATTATAATGTTAAACCACAACTTGGTATGTCTATTAAAAGAACAAATTGCATGAGATGTTTCAAAGAAAAGGTAGTTAATTAAGATACATTCATATAAAATAAATAGACATTAAATTATATTTAGATTTTTCAAAAACTTCCTGCACCTAGTCCTTTTAAAACGACAGAATATTGTGATCAATATTATCAAAAACACGCTGAACAATTACTGTATAATCCTGGATCTCTGAAGTCTAAAACTACTTGCCAAGTATAATTTAATCAATTGTGTATTTTTATTATTAATTACTATGAATTTATATATGTAGATAGTATCAACTGGGAAAGGTGAACAACCAAGAATAAAAACAGAAGAAACGGGCATTTCAAAATTATCAGATATATATTTAACTACAAGTCAGTCTGATTATGTACCTCACTCAAGGGATAAAGTAAAACAAAAAAATGGGCTAATTCCTACATTCTGGAACTCAAATATACATGCTGATGTACAAATATGCAATATTAAAAAGCCTATCAACGATGACTTAATTTTCAAAACAGCAATTAAAGATAATATTGCTCCAAAATTGGTTTATCGTGTTCCTTTTAGGTAATGCAAATATATATATATATATATATNTCAAGGAAATTATGTACCGCCGACAACAGGATGTTTATATAATTATATTTTTGATCATGGCGTTGTTTTTGGCGATGCATTGTCTAAGGCAAATAAGACACAAACTTTAGCGGCTCCAAATATGTATTGTACTGAATATTGCCATATAGGTACAGGAAGACCAGTTTGTGCTGCAGTTAAATTAAAATACGATAAAAAAGATATTAAACATTCAGGGCACTGTAATAAATCTGTATAATTTTACATTGTAAATTTTTTTGTTAAATATTAATTGTGAATTAAATTTAGAGTGCAAAAAACTCAAAACTATTTTTAATGTCCATCGACCTTTGCTTTAAAAAATATATTTTTGTTTTGGTTTTCTGAGAACCAATAGCATTACAGCTTATAAAATAAACAAAATATAGTAGCTTAAAGATACTTTCAAATAATATAAATCGGTTAACGTAAATTCATCATTAAAATAAAAATAATATAATGTAACGTTTATGATAAAGAACCATATTTATCTTTTGAATTGCAAACAAGAATCAGAATCATAAATTACAATATTATTTATATTTAAAAAATTATAAAAATATGAATGTTTTCTGTATTTATGGTGTGTTAAGGTACATGTGAAACAGCCTTTCAAACCTACTAACTATTCAAAAAACATATTATTGGTTTGTGCCAATGTTATTCTTGCTCGTATTTTATTAGTGCTCGTTATATACCATTTTCTCCGATTTGCAAAAAAATAAGGCGTTAATACTATGAGTTATGCGAATAGAAACAAATTCGAGGTATGTTTATAAATATTGCTTTATGTGTTATTTATTCGTAAGAAAGAATTTTGTTCTAAATAAATTTGATGGAAAACAGCTGATTCTAAACATGCTAAATATATTCTGCGTTTTATTTATTTGTTAGCAGTCTATATTAATTTTATAGTCCAATGCCCTTTGTTTCATTTAAATATAAAGTCCTACAAAATTTTAGAACTGTGAGTGTAATTCAATATTTAATTTATTTATATTTTGATACATTTCTTTGTTGTCCCTGTATGTTTTTACTATACATTTCAAACATGTTAGGTGGATGATATAGTTCTCAATAATTTATTTATTATATTATAGTTTTATTATAAAACAATTTATATTTACAAAACTAATTTTAGCGTGTTTATTTAATATTTTGTTTATGTTAGATTATAACTTGATATAATGTATCTATTATTTGTATACATGTTTAAATTAAATATAATGTAAATAATTTGGTTTTTTTTTTATAGTTGACACGTGTATTTTCCGATGATGAAGCTGCAATTAATAAGAAACTTCCCAAGGAATTGTTATTACGAATTTTTTCCTATTTAGATGTCGTCTCTTTATGTCGTTGTGCTCAAGTATCTAGAGCTTGGAATATATTAGCTTTAGATGGATCTAACTGGCAAAGGATAGATTTATTTTATTTTCAACGTGATGTTGAGGTATATTTTAAAATTATAGACGTTTGCAGTGTATTTTCAAACAACGTTTTTCAATTATTTTTAATTGGTTTATATTTTTTTCAATGAAATTACGCTAGGTTATCTCAGTAGTTAATTTGTATATATCAATTTCTTTTCATGTATAAATTCGGATGTTTTAAAAATAAAGAAAGTACTTAAATATTTAAAAAATAGATTTACCGATCAAATAGATTTAAATAATTTGAAATATCAAAAATATTGTTGTTGATAGAAAAAACTTTTAAAAGGAATTAATTTTGTACTAAATTATTTTGATCAAATTTCAAATTAATATGTTATATAGTGTAGAAAGGCAAAAATAACTGTTTTATTGATAAAAGTTTGTAATATTGTTTTCATTGTTGAGTTGCATGGAGCGAAATAAATTAAAAATCCTTTTCTTTACTTTTTATCACTGCTACATTTCGACTAAAAAACTTTAAAGATTTACTTACTACTAGATTTATAAAAATTTTACTATTGAAGCCATTGTTCTTCTTAGAAAAAACTTCAAAAGTAATTAGTTCCGTAATAAATTATTTTGATCTTATTTAAATTAATTTGTTAAATGGTGTAAACAGGCAAAAAAAAAAAAAAAACTGTTTTATGATAAAGTTTAGTTTTCAATGTTGAGTTAAATAAATAAATTCTTTTATTTAAGTTTTTTTTTATCACTTATGCACATTTGAACTGCAAAACTTTAAAGATGGTTACTTACTAACCGGAAAATACATCAGTAATAAAAAATTGAAAAAAGGGAATAATATAATTAATTTTTTATTTTTGTACTATTATATGCAAAATTAAAACAGAACTTGAAAGAGCTAAATTTATAAATATACTTGGTTCATTTATTTCTAAGTGTTTGTTATTTTTTCTATTATTTTGCACTTATTTTTGGCCTAATGCCTGTATAGGTGTTTTTGTTACTAAAATTTCCGGAATTGTGCTTAGCTTTATTTCAGGCATATATTAATATTTATTATGCAATCTTTACTAGAGTTTAAATTATTTTCTAAAATTATATTACATATTACACCGTTCTTGAGTTCAATCACTTTGCTATTAATTATGTTAGCATAAAACAGATTTTATTATTCATTTAAAAATCGGCTAGGTAATAATTTGAATGTTTTTTCTTAACAAGTAGTGTCATAAAAGTTGTCAATTTGAATATTACATGATCTTATTTCTTTAAGATGCTGCGAAAAGCATTTTGAAATAAGTAAAAAATGTAATTCTTTCTAGAATTTATCGTTTCTTTATTATTTATGAATTTTATCGAATCGTTAATCACTTAAAATTGTTGTATTTATAATAGAAATTTTTAAAAATATTTTAATTCCTTAAATAGTTCTGTCTAGAAATTGACTAATTTGAATTCTTATGTTCCAAAATATAATTTAATTTTAAAATAATATGCTCTTATATTGTGTAGTTTTATTCACGCATTTTTCTTATTTTAAAATATGAACATACATATATAAATCCGTCAAGTATAAGGTAATCGATTTTAAATATACTGAACATAATATTGTTTTCTAGGGTCCTATAATTGAGAATATATCAAGAAGATGTGGTGGATTTTTAAGACAACTTTCATTACGAGGATGCCAATCCATAGCAGATGGTTCCATGAAAACTCTAGCTCAATTATGTCCAAACATAGAAGATTTAAATTTAAATGGTTGTAAAAAAATTACTGATAACACAAGTCAGTCATTGAGTAGACATTGTTCAAAACTTCAAAAGTTAAATTTGGATTCTTGTTCAGTAATAACTGATCTTTCATTAAAAGCGCTAAGTGACGGTTGTCCACAATTAACGCACATAAACATATCCTGGTGCAGTAATGTCACAGAAAATGGCGTAGAAGCACTTTCTAGAGGATGTCCTAAATTAAGATCATTTATTAGTAAGGGATGTCCACATATAACTACCAAAGCTGTGCAGTGTCTTGCTAGATATTGCTTAAATTTAGAAGTCTGCAATTTATTTGGATGTAATGTGAGTTCCATTGTTTATTTTTTAGAAATAAAAAATTAAATAAAATAATTTTTAAAGTATAATGAATAATTTATATATANTGACTGATGAGGCTGTTCAAACATTAGCTGAACATTGCACTCGGCTACATTACTTGTGTTTGTCGGGATGTATTCATTTAACTGATGCTGCATTGGTTGCATTAGCCCAACATTGTCACATGCTAACTACTTTGGAAGTGGCGGGCTGCTCACAATTTACAGATACTGCGTTTCAGGCTTTAGCAAGGGTAAATAAAATATTAAACTTATATTTTTTCAATGAAGGTATTATTTTTATTTTATCATTTTAGAGCTGTAGATTATTAGAGAAGATGGACTTAGATGAATGTGTATTAATAACGGATTCTACCTTAATACATTTAGCAATGGGGTGTCCTAGATTAGAAAAATTGGTAAGTATTATATATTTGCAAAATACAATCACAATTATTAGGTTTAATATTAGGGTTCGTTTTTATCGCATTATATTATATATGTAACTTTTATAACTATAAGTATGATTTTAATATTATGTTAAACGAAGCACACATAAAATCAAAATTTATGCATAAAAAAATTGATTTAATTCTAATAAAAAAACTAAAACACTACCTATGCATGCGCAACAGGATTTGGTTACGACGTGAGCAATAGTAATATCTACTTCGTGCCGTGCATCTCTATCTTGGACATGCTCAAAATAAAGCATCATTGGAACTGTGAAGCGCACAGTTCTAATAATTGTTTTTAGTAATTTCTCATAAACTAAGGCAGGGGTCAGCAATCATTTCTAGATAGTGTGTCAAATTAAACAATATTTTGAGACGGGCCGCACATAATAAATATCATGATAATCATACAATTAAAAATTGAAATACTATAAATACAACAATATATATATANAATATATATATATATATATATATATATATATATATATATATATATATATATATTAAATAACTACTTATTATTAATGTTATTGAAATTAAAATAAATTTAATCAACAATTAACTCATTGATTATACCAACATCTGTTCGAATTTTAAATATTAGCAAGCTTCCTATGATCTAGCGGGTCGCTGGTTGTCGACCCCCTGTACTATAGGATGCTACCGAAGTTAAATTTAAGAATTGTATAATATGCAACTATAAAAAAGAATTCAAGCTTAAACTCATTACATTGAGTGTTATTGATAATATAAAATAGAGGGTTCAGCAGTTCCGTTGTAACTATATATGAGCTGCCCCTGTTACGGTTGCTATTATTCATTTTCATTCTGCGCTCAACATCATTACATAAAATTTCTATTGAATGACGTTGTGCTGGCTACAAATATAGATATCTTTGGTATATAAGTGATTTGATACTTTTATTAATTAATCATTAAATAAGTAAAAATAAATTTGGCATTTATGTTTTTAAATATAATTTTAATAAGTAACAGCATGTATTATATTTTGTAACCAACTGCTATAGCATCATCACCGTAGCACAAAATTAAAAAATATATATTTATAAATTGACTGTTTGAATTATTTAATTTATTTGTAGTATTGTCATTTAACTTATATAAATTCACTATAATATAATTGATTGAAATATTTTCCAGAATTCAACTTTATTATGTTTGTAAATATATGATTAAATCTTTATATATTATTGCCAATTATAAAATAAGTAAAATATTTTTATTTATTACAGACTTTATCACACTGTGAACTTATTACTGATGAAGGTATTAGACATCTCGCAATGTCTCCATGCGCTGCGGAAAATCTTACCGTTCTAGAATTGGACAACTGCCCCTTAGTCACTGATGCATCATTAGAACATCTAATTTCATGTCATAATTTGCAAAGAGTTGAACTTTATGATTGTCAACTCATAACTAGGATGGGCATTAGACGGTTACGGGTATGTAAAATATATTTTATTTTTTATATAATTCGGAATTTTGTCTTTAAAAGCAATGATTTTATATATATTTTTTTGTTTTATCGAATTTTATTATTTAAAATGTTTCATATTGACAAAATGAAATAATATAATTTAGATTCAAGTATTTATTAATTTTATTTATATAGTGGTTCATAATTAAAATCGGACAATATTTTAATTTTCATTAAAATGCAATTATCCATAAAAAATTAATTTTGTCACATTTTATTACATAAAATTGAAGTTCCTATTATATCAAAACAATTTATTATGACAACATAAATGAGTGTAATGTTTAAAATATTAGCGACTAATATTTTGTAGCAAGTTTTTTGTGCTTGATTATTCTTTTCGGCATCGACTGTGAAATTGTTTTCTATCATTTCTCTTTTATATACTTTCAAACTGGCCGTTATTAGAAGTTTTCCCTATAAATGGTATATCGCATTCAAATCTGAAACTAGAGAGGGATTTTCCACCATTTTGGATAGTTAAGTAATAGACATTTTCTCGCCAATAGCAAGTAATTCTTAAAATTCCAAATTTATTTTACTTGATTTAATAATCTGCTTAGGAATGTTCAAGTTGTTCCGTATTCATGATTCTGTTATGAAATCCAATTTTAATTCAGATATTGAGAAACAACCCCAAACTATCAAAAAACCTCTTTTATGCTTATTACGTATTGAAAAAAACAAAATAATAAAAATATTATCATTCGAAATGTATTTTAAATTACAATTTACAATAAAAAAAATATAATCATGCTAGATTTTGGCTATGAACCACTGTATATCTGTGATTCCGTATTTATTTTTTAAATATTTATTAATTAAATAAACATTTGTATTTAATTTAATGCTATCTATTACTGTCTTTAGTTAAAATATATACATATGGTACTTTTCTCGTGGAATTTGTAGAAAAATTAATTTAAATGCAATACGTATAAAAATAATAAAATTGTATTTGTAAAATGAAAATTCTTAAAAGAAGATATCACATTTTTTGGAACTATGGACAAATTATGTTAGAAATGTATTATAAATGTCTTTTTGATATAGAAAATCAAGGTACCTATTTAAAAATACTTTTTTTATTCGGTTATAATTTTGTGTCACTGATTTTTTTATATTTATGTATTAGTTATGATTTAAAAATGCTGAATATTATTTCGGATACCGTTATACCGAATACTGCAGAAAATATAAACTTTTGCTAACAAAAACTGTATATTCGTTAAAAGTATTTTTTATATTCTATCATATTTTAATCTCTATATATATCTACTCATAAAGCTGATGTTTTAAAACAATTATATTTAAAAGATATTATCCAGTCCTTTTAATAATGTAATTGTGTAAACATTGTACATTTACATGATACCGTCCTGCGATTTGAAACGTTTTATGTGTTCTGAAAAAGCCGTAGTAATTATACTATATTCTAACGTTTCGTAAAGAAGTAATCAATGTAAACAAAACATGTACACTGCATAGATATTTTTTTCGGAGATGAAAAAGATAATAACGTATATCGAAGTAACTTATCTTCTTATTGTTACGTAATTACGTTGCTTCCTGGCGGTGACTGTATATTGACTGACCGTTAATTAAAAACAAAGAAAGTTATTAATAAAATAAAATTTATAATACATAGTAAATAAAAGGTATATTTTGCGAAAAATTATAGTTTTACTTTAACATAAATGATGCATTTTTTTGTTTAAAAAAAATTGGTTCAAGATAGAAGTAATTCGAAAAAATATTATACCCATACATTCAATTATGAAGAATAAAAAATGAAATTAATAATACAATATGTTGTTTCTTAAGAGAAAACCCAACACAATATATTATTGAACATTAACAAAAACTCTTAATACTCGGTAAGTTTTAAACTATTAATGTATTACGATTCGTATTTTGGTCTATTAGACCATCATTTGTAAACTAAAATCAAATTAGTACAATATACAATGACTTATATTTTAATATCCTGTGCTTCAAAGGGAACAGGGGCATAAACTGTATTGATCAATGAAATACTATATAAATCTATTGGTTCATTCATAATAAATTTGTTATTTTTAAGGGTAATTTAAAGTTCCAATGATTTGAATGAAATGAAAAAAAAATTTAAAAAAATGTTTATTCTAAATATTTCATTATCATTTTCATTAATTCTTATACTAACCTAACAATTTACCTCATATATACATATTTCTTTACAACCAATACAATTATTTTCATGTTTTACTTTTTAGAAAAAGATTATTTTTTGTTTAAAAGTATAATTTTAAAGATATCTTCACTATAAAATATTTTTGGATGTAATTTCTTTTTAATTTTAATGCTTATTATTGGCATATCAAACTATAATAATTATTGATAAATAAATTTGTCAATTTCTTTTACTTCTCCAGAATTTGCAACGAATAATTCTTGTTCCAATTTCGTACTAAACTTAAAATTTTTATCTTTTATAGAAATAGAATCGTTTATAATAATTTCAATGTTTTTGTTTTATAATATTTTACACAAGTAACTATGAATTAATCATTTTTATTTTTATTATATGTTGAGATTTATAAGATATAATTATATCCTATTCCTATATGAAATAGTAAATAATAGAAATTTCAAGATTATTTTTTAAATAAAGCTTATACACGAACTTGAGTATATTGATGATAAACGAATCCTTATAATACTTATCCGTATTTATGCATATAAATCTTTAATTATTTTCTTATTTTACATTTTTCTTAAAACTATTTTGAGTTTTTTCTTTACTTACCCATTCTTTGTTTTATCAATATGTTTTGTTACATTTTTATATGTTTTTTCTTATATTCTTGATATTTTGAATTGTGAAAATCTGTAATTCGCCTTTTCATATTTACTAATTCTACTATTAAAAAAAAAGTTGAAATTGTTTAATATTGAATTTCATTATGTGATTTTTGTATTAATTGCAGATAAAGTTTGAAAATAATTTATTATCTTTGATTATATCAAATTCGATTGAAGAATAAATTCGTGTACAGCATTATAAATTATAATAATAATTTTTGTATTTAGTTTAATGGTATTTAGCCATGTTATTGTATCTATATTTTATCATTGGTGAATATATTAGAAAATAATTAAAACCGCTAATTTAATTTTAATGAAAATTTATACAAGCAGATTAAAAATACAGTTGATTATAAGATTGATTAAAATTTTGTATATTACATCTGCAGAATCATTTACCGAACATCAAAGTGCATGCATATTTTGCACCAGTAACTCCACCACCGTCTGCTGGTGGCTCCAGACAGCGGTATTGTCGCTGTTGTGTCATACTGTGAGTGTTTAATCCGTTTGGGAGAGGTCTCTATCTCACGTTATTGCTCAATTCTTTACACACTAGGAGCTTCGTATTACACTTATTACATGCAGAATAACTATTTACACTACAGGTAATTATTCTTTTATGTCTAGTTTATGTTGTTATACCTATAAATAAGTTCTATATTTTGCTATTCTGCATTGCTTTATTTCATCTTTTAAAATGTAATAAAGCATTAAATAAGTAAACAGCACAAAAAATACTGTTACAATTTCCAATATTTTATGCAATTATTTTGATTATATTATTATTAAGAAATAATTAAATACTTTATGTGGAATCATTGGCTCCTAGTAGTGTAAATGATTGCGAAAATTAGAATTTAGTAGCAGTAATTGTCAAATTACGTTGTGTGATTTTTTGTGAACTAAAAATTTAACATGCTGTAAGAATTGAAACAACAAAATAAGATTTCTTAAAGGCATGTTATATGGGTTAAATTTATTTACTAAATCTTTTATTCAATACACATATTTGATAATAAAAATGTTTTTCTATAAATACAGTTTATATTTTTGCATGATTTTGTTTAAAAATTTATAAAACTTGTAACAAAGTATATTTTTAATAAAAAATAGCATGAATGTGTGCATTCAATTATAAGAATGTGTTTTAAATTACTAATTGGCAATTAATTTTAAAATATTTTGCTTCTTTTTATGTTTTGAAGGATAATTTTATTTTTTACTGTTTTCAGATTACTTTTTATTTTCCTGATCAAAAGTTTTATGATATTTTTAAATTCTGATGCAATTTATATCTTACCTAGAATAAGGAATTAAAATTGTGTTAAATTTTTAGTTCATAACATAAATCAATTTTATCTTGAAGTGTGATACTAAGAACATTTTTATCTAAAAGACTAAAGTATATTTAAAGTCTTATTGATTAAAATGTAAGTGATAAACAATTTATTTTTACTTTATTAATGAAAAATTGACCAAATCAACGATTATCGTTTCAGTTCTTCTATTTTATTTGTTCTAATTTAAACATTTAAGAAAATTTTAAAAGAAAAATTGGTGATGCCTCAATGACGCCTGTGATAATGAAATGTAAATTTTATCTCGATTTTGACTTTTTCTTTATTTTGAGATATTTGGAGTGCATTTTTGCATTATAAGAGTATATGATAAATAACTTGTTACCTATTTAAAAATATTTATTATTATTATTGTGATTAAATGCAACGATATTTTGTTATAATATAGAAGTTGTATGTAAGTATATCAGATTTATTAAATTACATTAATTATGTAACAACAGCTTCTCCGGTAATGTACCAGAAAGAATGTATACTTTTAAACAATATTTATGATTTTAATATAGAAAGATATAATCAAATGAATAATCAAAGTTATGAATTCATTTAAGTAAATTTAATATAACTGCTTATTAAGTAAACTTATAATTTTTTACAGATTAATATTTATCTGTATTTTTGGGAGTTAATGTATATTATAAATTTATTTATATATTTAAGTGGTGAATATGAATACTTGAAGATTTCAGCATATAGAAAAATGCATTTATTCAAGTATATAATAATCTTTTATTGTGAAGGATCATACTGGTAAAATAAATGAAAATCTATTTTCACTTTTGTCTTAGATGCTATAATTTTTTTATACCAGTTTATCATATATTTTTTTGTTTGTATGTAAATAAAATATGTATTTCAATTATTATAATTGTATGTACTTAATAAATTGATAGAATTCTATGTAAAATTTATGTTTGTATCGAATTATATTAAAAAAAAAAAACATTAACATGAAATTATCATTTCAGATAGTCTGTAATTAAATTAAAATATGTAATACGGTAACAAGTTAAAATCTATTAAAATGTGCAACAAATAAAGTAAAAATCATAATCTAGTTATAATTTGAATATTGTATATCTAAAATGCGGTTTCTTATATATTTTCTAATTTGAATTATATTAAGTATTTTTGTTATATTAGAGCTAATATTAAGGTTTGACTATAAAGTTTTTATTCGTATTGAAATGATGCATTAATAACTTCTTGCGGTTTGAACGTGTTAACTTGAAATATTCACATGAACCGTAAATATGTTAATGAATCTTTTAATATAAAAGTAAGAATTTAAAAGAAGATTAATTGAGGTTTAGGATCTTCAAAATTTTATATGTGGATTTGGTACTCCAAATATTTTATTTTTGGCATGATAATTCGATAAAAGTATTCATTGTTTCTGTTTATTTTATTTTAATTTATTAATTACCAGATGAATGATAATAGCGCTATTACTTTTAGTGATAATTTAAAATTTAGTTAGTAATATTTAAAGCGGATTTAAATATGATCCGTTTAAATATAATATAGAGATTAAAATGAGGAAAGTAAAGAGCAAAAATTCTGTTGCTTAGCTTCATATATTTGTAGCTTTTTAGAACTATGTGTAAAGGAATATGTAGTACCAAGTCAATGTTTTTTAATGCAATAGTATTTACTTATATACTACTCATTCAATATTTTTATATATTAACTTAAATTATATAAATGTTACATTATATAAAAATGAAATACATGTCGTGTTTACACGTTGTGTTTATTTAATTTCATATTTTTTTATTGTTTCCTATTCCTATTTTTATAACCACATTGATCATCGATTTCTATAATATATAAGGACAGGAATAAAGCAACTAATTATTGAAAAAGCATAATTCTAAGTTTAAGTAATTGTATTGGTAACTAACAGTACAATTAAATCTTTGTACATATAAAATATTTGGTAAGTTAAAATATATTTGACTACTTTATGTTATATGACTTGAATTCTTTAATACATTTTTCATCCATTTTCAGATGCTATAAGAAATCTTATAAATTAGGTATTAAATTTAATACACTTGAAGACATTTATAATAAAAAAATAATTTATTATAATTGTTTTCAATTAAATAAAAAAAAAAAAAAAAAATTAAGAATTATTACTCAAAAGTAAGTAAAATCATAATTTTGAAAAACAAAAATTTATATAGCCAAAAATATTTTTAATTAGATTATATACTTTTTTAAGTTTTTAACTTTAAACTAGTGTAAAGAGTATGAAAGTGATATTATTGAATGACCTTTAAATATCTGGTAGTACGATAAGATTTAGTATTTGAAGCAGGCTGTCATTTATTTTCATTAAAAATTTATAGTTACTTAATTAATGACTAGAACAGCTCGCTTTAAACTCTGAACTCCACTCATTTAAGACCTTTCAAACAAATTTTTTTAAATGTGATCTGAATTAAGTTTTAGCAAGTGGAAGAAGAATAAGTAGAAAGAATAATTTCATTATTGGCGTGTATTGTGTTTATGTAGTATAAAGACTATCGAAGAAAATTAAATAATTATACTTTATTATTTATATTGTTTCATGATTGTTGAAATAAGAATGGAAGTAAAAAAAATTATTTCATTTTATAAGTAGGTATTTATTTTTTATAACTTTGGAGTAAATATGAAACTATTTTAAAATTATTTATACACAATTTGTCAATATTAAATTAAAGTGTGTTGAAGAATTGGAATTGATTATCTAATAAAATGGTTTAATTTACTTAAAATGTATAAAAAAGAGATTATGAATGGTCCGAAACATTTATAATTAGCTTATTCTAGCTACTGTTGCCTAATTTTATTAGGTTTTTAGTGAAATTAAAAAATATTTCTAATTAAAAATTTTGTAATTTAAAATTTTCATTAGCTACAAACTTAAGTTTTAATTTTTATTTTGCTGTTATATGCGCATTCATGTTATTTAAATTAGAGAGAATGTTTCAGTATTTTTGTACAATTCTTTTTCTAAGTAGTTCATCGTTCTCAGTGTATAAGGTAAGTGATTATTTTTTTAGAATCAAAATTTATTCCCTTGGATATTTACTTTTTACTGTTTATTGAGCGAAGTGTTTTATTTTTGTAACAATTTTCAAGTATTTAATTTTGTATTTTTGGGTCAGAAGTAGTTTATAACCGTTTCATAAAACTAAAATTAATGAAATTCATTATTATTAAGATATAAATATAATACTGCAGATTGTAGAAATTTATATAAAATTAAAAAACGATGATTTGAAAACAAAATTTAATTTGTAGAGTTGTTTTAAATTAATATGTAAATTTGTACAAATTAAATAATTTTTTTACCAATATATTTAAATACCATCGTTTGCAAAGAAGAGTGGCTACCTTTTAATTTTTGAAGTCCAGTTAAACAAATTTAAATTAATATTAATCTTCAAAGGAAATAACTGAAAAATAAATGATTTGTAAATTAGAATCTTTTCTATTTTATTATTCAAATTTTTTTTATTAAATTTCTCTTAAATATGTGTTAATTAAAAAAGAAAATGTAGGTTAAATTCTAGAAAAACAGCTAACAAATTAGTTTGAAATTTAAATTCCTAAGATTGAGTTAATTTTGTATATTGTGTTACAAGGATATATTCTTTTTTTATTAATTCAAGAAAATATTACCAATCATTTCTCATATAAAAAATATTTTATTGTATAAAGTTCGGCAAATTTGTCAATTATAATGCGTCGTTAAGTGATTATGATTAATAAATCTATAGTGTCTATAGTATATATATATATATATATATATATATATATATATATATATATATATATATATATATATATTTGAATTTGAT
>CM008235.1:6720579-6739739 GCA_002278615.1 Pogonus chalceus
TATTATTATAAAATTACTAATTTTAAATAAATTTTAAAACGCCCAACGAAGCGGGCGGGTAACAGCTAGTAATAGAATAATAGCATTTTGTCTATCGATTTTTTTAAAACACCCAGTAATCTTCTATAAAAGTAAAATCATTGTACTGTGTATGTATTCATATTTAAAATATAAACCGCGATAAGAAAATACAGTAATAAAACTCTATTTTGTATTTAGAAAATATTCTATGCATTACATTAGTTTTTAAAATTTCGATTTGAAAAGTTTTGAATTATTGGAAGTAAGTTGTTTAAGTCACTTTTATTAGGTCATTGAAAATTATTATATGAAAACAATTTCATACCATACGTATAATTGTAGTTAAAAATTATTAAGATTAAATAATTTTAATTCAAGTTTAGTACTAAGTTAACTGATAAACTTATATAATTATTAGTTGAGAAAATATAGTTATGTGGAATATTACAAATTAATATTTATAGGTTCTTTAAGAAACTAATAAAACAGTGGCTATTAGGAACTATAGGTTGATGTGGTTTTGTGTTTATGAAATATATAATATAAACAATCATTACCGTTTATTTGTCAGTAAGAAAATTGTACTAGATATTTTATGTGTTAAATAAGTCAATGTGTTTATGTATTATTTTGTTCTATTTCAATTTTATAAATACATCAAGGGTATAAAGCTTTAATTATTATTTTAAAAGACTTTGAGCAGCAAGATTATATTACTATAGTAGCAAAGATGGCATGAATTTTAGTTAAACTTAGAATTTAATGTAGGTCGTCACTTATTTTAAATATACAGGGTGTTTCAGACCACCCGTACCATCCGAATATCTCGCAAAAATCAAAACGGATTGAGAAACCAAAAAATACGTCCAAAAAGATTTTTGAAGTTCTATTGAATGGCATCAAATGAAAGTTCCACTCCCACCTCTCCTGGGCGGTGGGTGGGGTCACTTTGTAATCTTAAATGGCAACCCCCAGTTTTTGCAGCAGTTTCGGATTCCGTGATATAAAAAACGAAGGTTTTGTCTGAAAAATTTTTTTCGATTCACGAAAAATGGCGCTACAATCGCGAAAAAAAGACCGCTTTCAGTGAAATAGAGCTATTTATCTTGCTTATTTATTTCGACATCTGGGCAGGAGAGGTATTTTCAACTACCTCAAACAGTTTTAAATATTTTTTTGCCGATTTTCATTTCTCTTTTTTTCAGTAGTTGTTTTTCGTATTCTATTGAATTGATTTCAATTTAATCCGAAATTGATTCTTTCTTTCCCTTTCGAATAAAGGTGTTGAGGGGGGTGGGGCATAAGTACGACTAACGCTTATTTACAAAATTTCAACATGCTTTAATTTAATTTTTCGTTTTTCACCCTGAAAATCGGCAAAAAAATATTTAAAACTGTTTGAGGTAGTTGAAAATACCTCTCCTGCCCAGATGTCGAAATAAATAAGCAAGATAAATAGCTCTATTTCACTGAAAGCGGTCTTTTTTTCGCGATTGTAGCGCCATTTTTCGTGAATCGAAAAAAATTTTTCAGACAAAACCTTCGTTTTTTATATCACGGAATCCGAAACTGCTGCAAAAACTGGGGGTTGCCATTTAAGATTACAAAGTGACCCCACCCACCGCCCAGGAGAGGTGGGAGTGGAACTTTCATTTGATGCCATTCAATAGAACTTCAAAAATCTTTTTGGACGTATTTTTTGGTTTCTCAATCCGTTTTGATTTTTGCGAGATATTCGGGTGGTACGGGTGGTCCAAAACACCCTGTATGAATGCACGCTTCAAATACTAGAATTTATACCACCTCTGCTGTTCAAGGTTCTTGAAAATATAATTTTAGAAAGCATGTTGCCAACAGAGATTTAGCGGATGAAATAAGAATATAAAAAATAAAGTTCAAATAAAATTTACTTGTTTTTTTTTACGCTCTATTCGAATCTGCAATAAAAAAATAGAGGATTCTTATTTAGATTTTAAAGCGTTCTCTCTTTCCGCCCATCTGAGGATCGGGGGATAAAAATTTTGACAGAATAGATAACTCTCTCCAAATTATTAATTTTTTGATTCGGATGTCTATTTGATCTGATGCATATTTTGCAAGATATTCTAAGATATAGTTTAAAATGGGATATTTAGGATATTGTATAATATCTTTGGAAAATAATTATGTTACATTTATGAAATTTTAGTTTATGTAGGTATTGTTTATTTTTATTTTATGACGTTACAGTTTTCAATACTATATTATAGGAACATTTTAATATTCAGAAATTTACAACAAAATGAAAGTGTAAAACTTTTATGTTTTTAAAGTTTACAAAATGCTACAATAAATATTTAAAACAAAAATTAAAATAATTTATAAATACTACAAATGCTTTCACTATACAAAAACTAAAACAGAAATAGAATTGTATAACTGTATTTTATGTAAAGCATTCAATTTCAATAATTTTAATGGAATTTTACCCTTTGTTGTACTATTTTTTATTGGTTTCCAATGAAAAAATAAATACCAATTTACTATCTATGGAAGTTTATTACAAAATATTTCCAATCAGTAACCTGTATGAGTTTAATATATTTAAATACATTTTTAAATATTATTAAGCATAACTGTGGCTGTTAAATATGTCATCTTAAAATATTTGAATTTTAATACTTTTAGTTAGTAAGTACAATCATTTATATGCATAAACATTTTAAGAAAAAATTATTATTGTTCTGTAATATAATAGCAAAATTTTATTTTAGATGAATTAGTTTTATTAAGAGAATTTGTTATTTATTCTCAAGTAATTTAAATTTGATAACAAGAAATAATAAAAATAATAACAATCAATGCATGCAGTAAAAAGATCTATTTGTACAATAGAGTGATCATATTCAAATTTAAATAAACAATTCACTTTTTTAGATTTATTTCAAGATTTATTTAATGAGAAGATTACATTTAAATTCAAATTAAACTAAATTTATAAATTATATATGATACATATACATGTATGTTTATTTCAAGTTAATATTTATATAGGACTTTATACACAAAATGTTATGAATTATTATAATACAATTCTGTAACTTTACCAAATAATATATTTTGAATACATTCCAAATAAATAGAACACTATATTTGTTGTAAGGTATATCCAGATTGTTTTGAAATAATTATAAATGTTAAGCATTTTTCTATATCATATTACGTTTTATTTTATATTTACGTTTAATATCATTTCTTTCTTTAAATTTACAGTTGTGGGCTGCATTTTGCATATGTTAGTATTCTTTTAATGAAATAATTTACTTTATTGATTAAGTTTAATTTAAAATTTACTACAGGTAAATAAAAGCGTTTTTATTATGAACAAGCTACTTTTTATAAATGTCAGTTTAATACGTATAATATTATATTTTTTTCAATACGTAATTTTTTTGAATTATTATAGATAATGGTTTTCAAAAGTATATTAATTGAATATTATTTTAAATTTAAGTAAATAATATAACTTATTTACTACACAATGCGCTGAGAGATAATCAATTTTATAAAGTTAACTCTCTAGTTCTTTCAGCGGCAATCTGTCATTATTGAAAGCAGCATTTATAATATTATTTGTCTTGCCATTTATAGTTTTTCTTATGTTAACCTTATTTGTTATAATAGTAGATAGAAAAGAAGATACAAATTTAAAAACTATTTTTTCGGTCTTTATATAATTTTGTTAAATAAAAAATAAAATATGTTGCTTGTTAAAAAATATTGAAATACCAAACGTTTAAAATTGTACAATAACATTGCTATTATATTATAAAAATCAGTTAAATACCGAAAAAAATCAGTGATATTTTCGAATACAATAGTTATTTACATACCAAGTGAGAGAACGACTGGTTCCCGGATGAGTGTTTNTTTATTATAAATACAGTTTTTTTATAGATCCTTTTAAAATTAAATAAAATAGGAGTGCTTTTTGTGTAAATTCCCGATAGACTTTCTGAATACAGTGCGGAAAGTAGAAATTTCAGATGTTGCTAAGGTTACGCAAATCAACACTTTTCAATGCATGAGTACAAAAAAGTAGTTACAAGCTCATTATAATGAAATTTACTAAACGCGGAACGATTCTATACATATAGTTTATATTCTTAAGTTTTTATATTATTATTGTAAAAAAATATATTTTTTTGTAACAATGCTTCTAACACAATATCAACCGTAGAATCAATTATGAGGAAAACTTTTCAAATATTTTTTATTGGCTATTCAAAAGTGATTCAATTTTCAACTATTCGCCATTTTATATAAAATAAATAATTAATTACAATATAAAATTGAAGATACAACTCATAGTAGCTAACACATAATTGTGTATTTTATGCTTTGAAAATTCCTTAAGCAATACAGATTATAATTAAATGAAATTTAAATAATACTCTTTCTAAATTAATTATTAATATAAGTTTCATACTTGTATCTAGTGAATATTTAAATAAATAATATAGGAGCGTAGCATATATATTTATTGGGTTTTAAAAAGTATTTGATTTAGTAAATCATAAAACTGTTTCTACAAATATTCATAAGTATAGAGTTTATTTAAAACTTTTTATAATCCTCCAAAGTATGCATAAAGAATTGAACTTTTTTTCTAAATTAGTTATTAACTAACAAAAAAAGTTCTATTATTAACCTGTTGATGTACATAAGAAGCTGTATATTGTAGAAGAATTTCGTGATAAGTTTAAATTAGAAATAAACACAAAAAATAAAGACAGTAAAGTTCTGTAAAGATAAAAAATGAAAAGCAAGAAAATTATAAAAGATAGTTATAAACTTTACATATTTGTTTTAATTAACAGGTTCGGCAATTTTCTAAAAAGAACTAAACATAAATCTTAAAAATAGGATAAAACTATATAAAATAATAATCATAGAATCATGTTATTATAGTATAAAAGTATAGAAAATAAAATTTATAAATTTATTAAAAAATGTTTCAAGAATGTAAAACGATATATTTATGAATGTATAAAAACATCGCAAACGAGTAAAAAACATTTATAAATAACTTAAATATTTATAGACACAAATTAACGAAATGAGACAAAACAGATACTTAAAAATCATGCAAAAGAAATGTTAGAAACTAAGAAAAAAATGATAGAAAATGTTATTAATTTATATTAGTTCAAAATAAGACAAAAAGCCAGAACTAATAAGGATATATCATACATAGATTAAAGATCTATAAAATGAATACTCATTAAGAAAATATATTAATGACAATCATGATATACATACAAAAAAATTTGATTTTCGTCCAATAAATTTAAATGCAATTTGAAAATAAAAAGTCATAATAAAAATTATATTCATTTTTTCTGGAATTTTCTTTATACTTTAATAAGGTTTATTTTATAAACATTATGAAACAAAGAAAATAGTACTTATTATTATATAGCTAACTTTTTAAAACTAAATGTAAAATAGATTTTGATTATAGAATCTTAAAACTTAAATATAAATAAATGATTATATTTCTGTAAGTAAGTTCAATGCTTTTAATGAAATGAACTAATAATAATAAGAAACTTTAACTGTGTGATAAAAGCTTAACTAAAGGACATTAAATAGAAGTGGAATTAATAACTAAATAAATTAAAACCACATTTTTTATTTGTAATATCATAACTTTTAAAATTATTAATACTATTTTGTATTATTATGTATAAAAAGATGTTGTTTTTTCGTTCATGTAATAGTATAGTTAAGTGAAAAATTTTAATTTTGCAAGCAGCGTTTTGTAAACGAAATGTATATAAGATAATAAGAAAATATGAAGCTTTTGTAACAAGTAATTTTATTTTTGTTCTTTTACGTCGTGGTTTTTAGCTTCAAATTTATGAAAAAATATGAAATACGTTATTAATGTGACTTTAATAATGTCATAGCTGTTAGTTATTTAGTTTATGAATGAAATATTGTACTAAATAGTTTCGAAAAGAAATAATTATATTTTTAATATAATGATATATTTTTCATGTTAAGGAATCTTAAAATTTATAATTATTTTCTATGCAATTAAATAAAGAGTTAAAAAATGCTAACGCGTAAAGTTAATTTAAGCACAAAAATTATTCATATTTGATGATCTCAATCTGTAATTATTTTAATATTTTTTTTACTGCAATATTTATTAAAGTAATATAATTTTCATCTTTTCAAGAGAAGAAATTAAGAGTTAATGAAGTTACGATATTTTTAGTTCTAACAAGATAAAAATGATTTGATAGTTATCTTTTTGGTTTAGATTTTTCATATTAAGTAAAGTTATTAAAGTAATATTTTTGCTTTTTTATTTCTTCAAAAAACATTAATTTAAAAAAAAATTCTTTGATGTTTAAAAGAATTGAAGTTTATTAATACTTATAAACTGCTTACTAATAATACATATTACAAAATAATAATTTATTAATAGCAGATATTATGGTTTGTAAAAACTATTTTATATATTTCTCCGCTCTAGAGCGACAAAGTAGAAAAAACGCTCGCTGTCCAAATTTTTATAAAATGTTACTTGTTTACATTCTTAATGGAAATGTTTAGTCAAAAATTAATACCACTGTCGTTACCTACACATTTATTACCTTCACAAGTCAATCTGACATATAATTGCTCTGTTAGTATATTACATAACCAAACAAAATATGCCCTGCTAAGGAGTATAGAAATAAAATAGGGCATTCATTTACAAAAACGAAATTAAAAATGCTTAGATTAGATTGAATAGCTCAGTAAGAATAGAAAATAACGACAAATGATTTTTTTATTATTTTAAAATAAAGTTCGTTTAATTTATAAAAAAAAGATATTAAAAAATCAATTGTGTTCAGTTTAACTACAGTTGATATATAATATTAATATGATGTCACGGCGAAACTAATATTCCTATCTCACTCCGCACCACACTATATAGTGTACAAAGATAGTAATAGAGTGACGTCACAGTAATACCAAAAACAAATTTCAAATATCTCTTAAAGTTTGTGGCGACTGTGGAAAAAATCTTGTGTGTATTTCGAGCGCAAATGGACATTGTCGATTTCGAGAAAATGCCGCGTGGCAACAATCTCTCAATCGACAATGTCCCACTTTGCGCTTTTAATACACAAATAACTATTACGCGATAGTATAATAGAAAAACATAAATAATCAGTATCATAGGAGGGCCTTCTTAGAAAGTATTTTTTCCGGTTGTGTTATTTAGTTCTGGTAAATTGATATCATGTATAATAAATATAATTAACCCAGTAAAATAAAACTCCTGTGAAAAATATATACCTACTAAAACATATGTTATATACTGACATGAGCTTCCGACACGGAGGTACAAAACTAAATTGCGCTTGAATATGATTGAAAAGCAGAATCGCGTCGGTAATACGACGAGTAAGGAAACTTATTATTAATTATAATATCAATATATTAGTTTTGGAACATTACAATTTATAACCATTTTCATTAAATAAAAGTACCTTTAAATATTAATATAATGAATAAAATTTTAAATATTAAGCATTCTAAATAGTTAAATATATTTATGAATAAATATTTATCATAAAACTAAAACTATGCAGTTAACACTTTTTTGATAATTTAAATCGTCGTAGCTTTAGGTTTTTTGTAAGTTATTTTTCATTAATGTCCAAGTTTTTAATTTAACAGGGGACTCCATCCTGAACGTTTCAAAAAATCGATTTTTTTTTTGCATTAATCTATTTCTTATCCTGTCTTAATTAACCCTCCAAAAGGGTTTATTGATATTCAAAGTCATTAAAAAAGATACAAGAAGAATCGTGAAGGTCGTACAATACGTTAACTAATGTACCGAAAATTTAAAACTCGTTTTTCTCGAAATCACATTTTTCAAACTAGATGCCACTTTTTTTCGGGAACTATTTAATGAAATCACTTGAATTTTTATCTGTAATGTATAAAATTGTTTTTTCTATAATGAAGCGTAGGATTTTTTTGATATATTAATTTTTCGATTTCTTGTAAATAAATTTGTAGCGTTTATTTTCAAACTTTAGCCAATCTAATATACTTTTGACTGATCACGATTGGCACCCATAAAGGTGCCTTTTTAGGAAGGTGTCTGACGCCGAAGGCTACCACGGTTCCAAATAATAATATTTTTAATTCAAAAAATTTTGTAATAATTAAAATACAAGCAACAATAAAGTAAAAAACCCAAATGATTCGATTATTATTTAACACTTAAAAAAAATTGTGTATATCGCTTTTTTTAGAGCTGTTAGGATGGGGTCCACCCTTAATATTGCGTTCACTATTTAGACGAATTAAAAAATATTGATACAATTAGGAGAAATATATTAAGTATTTGTTGCGTTTTTAAATTCTGTAAAAATCAAGAAAAATAAATGGCAAAGAAAGATAATGAAAATAGTAAAGTTTGTTATAACACATTTTTATAAAAAGGTATATGTTTCTTTTACTTTAATATGTTAAGTGAAAACTCATATTTCTTATATACAATAATATAATACCATTTTAAGTTGATATAATGATTTGAAATACGTAAAAAGATAAAAGAAATATATATTGCAGATATTGCTTACAAATAAAAAAACTGCTCTTATGTTTATATGATTTTTAATTATTTATTTGATATAAACTAATAATATATTCTTGTTTATACCAATTAATGGTTTATAAATTTGAATATCAATGCATTGTCTGTTACGTTTTAAACATATTAAAGCAAAAGATTATACATAACATATAATTTAATAATTATTTCTAAAATTTACTAAATATTATTATTATCTCTATTGTAATCTAAAATTTTGTATTGTAAAATTACAATGCAACACCTACGTGTTCGATTTAGTATTTGGCTCTTAATACATCATTTAGAATTTCTGTTAATTCTCTAGATTGAAATGTTTCCTCACAACATTTACTCATTCAATAGCTTAATACAATCTATATTAGGTATCCAACGTAAATTTATTAATTTCTTACGTCCTTATACTTCTAATCCGAAATGAAGCTTCATATAGATTGAGATTATATAAAATGATATATATATATCATTTTTTAATATCTCAAATAATTTTTTACATTTACATAAATTTAAAAATTAAACTAAGGTATGAATAAGAAAAAAAAATTGTTTTAAATTAATATCAGAAATGTTAAAAATATTACTTGTTTTTGGTTTTTTTTTTTTAATACTTTTTATTTTTGTTTCGGTTTAACGTATTATGCGGTTCTGTTATAAAATTCAGAACAAATAAAAACATAAAATAATAAGGATTAAAATTGTTTCACATTATAACATAAAAAAGAAACATTTAAATGTTTTATTTATAATATGTAACAGTCTCATAATTAGTTGATAAATGAAATAAAATACAGTGTTTAAACAAATAAAAAAGTTTTATGTTTGTATGCTTTTTACAAAAATATATAGTATTATTTAAAGCTGAAGTGCCCTAAAAATATTTATTTATTTAATTTATTAAATTATACTTTCTCACAAATTTTGTTTTAAATTTATATCAAATAACATTTATAAAACTTTGAATTTTAATCAAAATTTTGTTTTCGTTGACATTATGATTTTTTCCTTGTTAAACATGTTTTACAATTTGATAAAAATACAAATTAATACAAAATAATAGAAAATTTTAATTAAATAAATTAAATAAAATTTATTTTATTCTGCATTTATAACAAAAAAATATATTTAAGTTTAATTTCACTATAAGAGTTTTTAAATTTATTTTACACAGTTGAAAACATAATTTTAAATTAATTAGAGGTTCACAATAATTAATAAAATATATTATAATATTCATTATTGAATTATTAATTTTGCTTCCATATGTTGATGTTATTTTAATATGTTAATAACTAGAAGTAATTAAGTGCACAATAAATATATTTCTGCTAATAAATATTAGAAAAATATTAAATATTTAAAAGCATATACGAAACAAAATTATTTTAATAATATTATGTAATTAATAATATATTTACTTGTAATTATTCAAATATTTAATTAATAAAATATAAAATGGATTTATTTTCGTTTAATTCATAAATTTAATATTAAAACATGTTTTAAACTTTTATATTAGATAATAAAAAATTTACATTTAAATAATTAGAATATATGTTTTATGTAAAACTATAGTCTTTTTTTAAATTTATATTCAAATACTTAATGAAATCTATTAAAACTATTATTATTTATAAGAGCTGTGTGAGAATAAATATTAATATTAGATTTTCGTAAGGCGTTAAATAATTGTTATTGATTACATTAACTGAATTGCTTTTTAAAAATTATGACATATTTCAATGTAAAACAAAATATCATTTACGGTACCGAAATGTAGAATTAAAAAAAATATTTTTTATATATACAATAAATTATGTAATATTAAAAAACTAAGATAATTACATACAAATAACAAAAAAAATTTATAAAATTTAGACAAATTAAAGATAAGAAATAAATACAATATAAATTTTTTTTTTTTAGTTTAGTATTCAAAAAGTTGAGTGATTTAGAAATTAATATTTAAAAAAAAATACATTAAACAAAAATGTATTAGATTATTTAAAAAAATATATATACATATATTACACATTTGAAAAATTTAAATATAATTAATAACGCAAAACATTTCTATTTTGATTAATAACTCTAAAATGTTATAAAAATAAATACTTGAATAAAAAACGATTATTACAACGTCAATTTAATGAAAGCATTAGTGTAGAAATATGAAAAAAATTACTGTAGGTAGATTATGAAGTTTTATATATGCAAATACATACGTATATGCAAATTTATAAAAGATAAGAACAATATATACTACGATACATATAGAAGAAAAAATCTATTATTATTTCTTAATTTATTTTTAAGAATCTATTGGTAACGAAATTTATTTTATTGATAATTTCACGAAAATCATATATTTTCAGGATGAACCTATCATTAAAATCTCGGTAAATTACGTAGAAATTAATACGATAAATATACAAGCCAGTATAGAATGCAATATTAATTTCAATAAAATATATTTAAAATGTATAAATTTTAATTTAAGTTTATATGAAATCGCTGTAAAACATGACATTATTCTTTTTAAAGTAAATAAAAATTATATTTTTTAGTTCTTTGTCTGTTTTTAATGTATAACAAAATTAAGAGATGCTGCTAATTATTGTAACTGACATGTGCGGATTAAGGAGAATTAAATATAAACCATCCACTAAAAAATGAACACATTACACAAAGAGAGTAAAAAAAGTACTTACGTGTGATTACTTCAAAGTAAATTTCTATGTGAATAGCTTGAAAAAACAAACGAGGGTATTATTCTTATGACGTAAATAATAAAAGAATAAAAAATAACGAACGAATTTTTTCTAATTGCAATGATTATAAACAATTGTTTTCGACTTTACATTATATTCAGAACAGCACACCTGAATGTCATCACCCGCTGCAACGTATGAAAAGGATAGAAGATAATTTTAAGCGCTTTTCTCAATTTCGTTAGGTTGTCGCTTGTTGTGTTTCGTTATAGCAAAACTCTGTTAATCGGCTGAAGTTCAACAGGTTCAGTATAGAAGTGAATCAAATTCACGCGCACCCTGACGTTTATACTGCGGCGCTCGTGGTGGCGCACCTTGTCATGCAATTCACTGTCGTGGGACGATGTCCACTTCCCACTCATTTGGATGGAATAGGTTCAACCTAAAGCCATGGTACATTATTACAGAACCTTTACTTATCACAGATAACCCTGCTTTTTTGTTATTACATTGCTGCATAAGCAAATTAATTTTATTTCTATATTTTTTCTTTTAAACTTTTTTATAAATCATTTGTAGATTTATTAATTACTCTTAAAAGTATTTTTATATAACAAATATCAATTAATAACTTGTTCAAGACTGATAAAAATTCATAAATTAAAAAGTAAATACCTTGATTGAAAGAAATTTACAATAAATAAAGTTCAAGCTGTCTTTACTTTATAAAAGCACAAAAGATTTATCCTACTTTATTTCTGAATAAAAAAAATTAAATTAACTAATAAAATGTCATAACATTCATATTTATAATGAAAAAGTTCTTTCATCTGAAGTATTGATTAAAGAATTGTTTAAAAATTAATTTAGGGGCTGGTTAAAGACCTGTGTAAATCGATTAAAAGATTGGCAAGTTAGCCATTTTTCATATAAGTTATTTTCATTTGACCTCATTGAAAAATCTGCTACTATTATAGTTAGATGTAATTTCCTAATTAATAAACTTTTACCTATAATAATAACTTATGATTTTTATTTCATGGTAATTAAATAGATACGCATAGACTCATTATTATATAGTTCCTTCTTACCTCTACGACTATAGATAATAAATAGTCCTACACATATTCATATAATGAAAACTTCTTTAGAAAAGTTAAATGCTGTTTAACGTTTTTATTTTATTAACGATTTGATAATGTGAATAGTTTTTATTCTTACGTAAGCAGGGTATAGTACGTAAGTAACTTTTGTGTTAATTGTTATATTTTTTTGACATATATTTGTCAAATAATTATTTTATTCCACTTATATTACTAACGAATGCTTAAGGTTCGAATAATAGTCAAAAATATGAGTTTGAAAAATGATGTGTTCAACAATGTCACAGTAAAGAAAAACCAGTAGCGACACTAATTTTTCTATCCTTCTCCCACTTACCAAATCAAATGGTTTAACATCACTCTCTAAAAATATCGTTTGAATGACCTCGAGTTGGTTGTTGGTTGTGATCTCCTGATTTTTTTTTTAGTGTAGTTGGATATTCCATACAGAAATTTTAGGCGGAGTTTCAGTAGTTTCAATTTTATTGTGATATTTAGTAGATGTCACTTTGTCATATTCACCAAAATACTGAATAAGAGTTGCGCAGGTAACGCTGGTGCGAGTAGCTGTTACACTGTTTTAATATAAAGTTAAATATTTTACTATACCCCGTCACAACCAACTACAAGTCATGGTCATTGAAACTGAATTCCGAGTGTCGCAGGCCTGACAATGTACTGTAATGTTGACAGAAAACAGAAAATAAATTATGAAAAAAAAAAAAGGTTGGAGATTAAAAATAAATATTTAGTTTATTTATAATATTTCAGCGTAGTTCTAGAAATTAATGTCTTATCATGTTAAAAATTCAGAAATTAAAATTAATTTATGAAGTTATTTCAGTAATTTATTGGTTTAACTGGAACTGAAAACAAGTGAACAGAAACATTTTGAAGATATTAGAAGATTTTAATGCTCGTGCAAAAACTGGTTTCTGTGGCTCAATTAGCAGGGAACTCTTTAGTCATCAAAATCAATATAAGTATACATGTATTCAGTACAAGTACAGGATTTACCTTTCCACAGTAGACAGTGATCAAAATCTACTTATTTGCAAATTTGGTTTGAAAATACTGCATAGAATAAAAAGCAACACGGTTATAACAAAAATTATCGAACACAGTTCAATCAAAAATATGTACATATGATATACTTAAAGATAAACATAAATAAATTCTTATATAAAAAGGACAGAAATTTCATTAACTAAAAGAAAATGACTATTTAATTCGATCTTATCATTGCCAAAAAAATACAAAAATGATAAACATAAGCCTGAACTTAAGATGACGCAGGTAAGGCATTTGATAAAACGTTTATGATATACATATAATAATTAGCATAAAAGAAAAATTGATATAAAAAAAAAATGCTATAAAAATTATTTTTTGTTATAAATGCAACAAAACTCTTAAAGTGCAGTGCATTTATTTCAGCAATTATATTTAAGACAAAATAATAATTATTACTAATATCTGTAATCAACATGATGTTACAAACGAAGAATATTTTATAGATTAATTAATTAGTTAATTAGATGAATGAACTATGAAACTCTTGACATACGAATTTTGAAGAAACGAAATTGTCCATTATCTTTTTGTAGCCTTAACTTACGAATTAATTCGTTTAAGGTAAACCATAATGTTTTTAAATATTATACTTGTAAAATATTTTGTATACATTTCATAAACGAAAATCTTCTCAAAGATAATGTTTTACTAGTCTTTAAAAAAAGCCAAAAGAAAAATGCGTAAGTTGTTCATTAAACACTGGAATATTTGAATTTAAACAATCTACTTATTAAGGAAATGTTCAAAATAGTGATAGAATATATTTAAAAATTATTTTTTCTCTAAACATTCAAATATTAAAATAATATTTTTCTACAGTCGCTATACAAAGTAGGTATTTTGCGCTCTCTTTTGTCAGCGCAAAATGTTACTTTGCCGCTCTAGAGCGGCAAAGTAGAAAGAACACTCACTTACGTCACCTACACGTATATTACCTTCACAAGTTAATCTGACATATGGTTACTCTATCGGTACATTACATAACCTAACAAAATTTCCTGCTATGTAAAACTTATTATTTTTTGTTATGGTGGATAACTCATTGTGGAAAAAACCTTGTGTGTGTTTCGAGCGTAAATGGACATTGTCGATCTCTCAATCGACAATGTCCCACTTTGCGCTCTTAATACACAAATAACTATTAAAAAATTATGTATAACAACTTTAATATTTATATTAAAGGAACTACTTACTATGCGTACAGAAACAAATAAATTCAAATAAATTGAACTTTTATGTAATATGAAATGAAATAATTAACAGTTTTCAATCTGAGAACTTTACGAAAATTGAAACCACGACAAATTAATATTTTCATTTAATATACCTGACAACCAATAATATTAATAAACTACCACATCTGCAGAAAAATCATTTTCAATTAGTCAAGTACAAAACGATCACGGGTAGCCTTTAAAGACCTTATATTTAAAGAATTTAGAAAACCAATCAATAATAAAATTATTTATTTCTTATATCTAGACACAATATCTTCAAATAAAGAAATGATTTGTAGACAAAAAATGCATTCAATTCTAAAATAAAATTTAAAAAATTTAAACTCATTCTTTGGCAAGATAAAAAAATAAGAAATATAGCAGTTTTATTATCAATCTGTATTTTATTTCTTTAGTTTAGGTTTTGTTGCATATATTTAAAAAAAAAAAAAAAACAATTTGTGACCCAAAGCTGTCTTTTTTTGACTTTTTTGATACCAAGAAATAAGATCTTTTTGGTTATAGGCACGCTTAGTCTAACCGACGCCTACGTCGCGCCTGAAACAAAAGCTAATTTTGCGCCTCGGAACGCACTCATAAGAGTGTGTATATTGAACTAATGATAAGCTACTAGAATTGGAAAATTCATGTGTTGAGAATGAAACTAAATAAGTGTTAAGTGGGAAGGGATGGCGACCGTCCGTTTGAACGGTAAATTAGATCCTATGACTTGCTCCGATTTATATCTTCCTTTAAAGAAATTGAATTTTATTGAAAAATAGCTTTATAATATTAGAAAAAAAAAATATTTTGAAACTATACACCCCAAAAATGAAATTAAACTTTATTTAATTACATAGTAAATTACCATTTATTATATACCCTCAAAAGTTTTAATCGATACTGATACACTCTTCTGATACTCCAAATAATGTGCATAATTTTTTTAAAATGTAATGAAATTCAATCCTTTCAGAATAATAACCACTCATAGTGCTTAAATTAAAAATTAGAGTATGGTAATACTTTATTGAAAAATATTTAATTATCAAATATGATTTTTTTATATTTGATATTTTTCTTCGGTCAAGATATTTTTTTAGTTTTAATAGCAAATGTTAATTATTCAACAATATATTAGTAATTTTATCTGAATCAATTACACTTTATCAACAAAACAGTTTTATAAAAGCTTATTAAATAGAATACATTATCATTTCATATATATTAGTTAATATAAAGAAATAATTATTTAATTTAATTTCCTGTAGATTAAGCTATTAAATAATTATGAACATAATGGTAAAAATTGTAAAGAATTTTTGACATGGCTTCGACTTAAACTTGTACGTTTTATATAAATGCAAAGAAAAATTTGCATAAGTTAAATCATTATAATAATATTCCGATAATATTGTATATAGAAGAAAATTTTTTGACTTCTTCAAATGAAATTTTACATTTAATACGCATTAAAATCAAAAATTTAAACAAATATTAAGAAATCACAAAAGAAATTAAATTTAAAAATTATAAATTAAAATAAAATTTGAATATCCCATAGTATGGCTTTTTCTATCATAAATTTATATACCCGGTTGAAATAATTAATATATCGTGATAGATTATAAAACACTAATAGAGGATAACTATTGACGATAAATATCTGATTCTATTTATTGAATTAATTTATAATATAAAATATTTACCACTGAAAACAATTTCTGGTTTAAAAAATATGTTTTTCACTACATTAAACTATAATTGAGAACGGCTAAAAAAATAAACAATTACTTTGCTGATTCAAACTCGTTAATAATAATCAATAAAATTTTATGAAAGCACATTAAGAAGTTAAAGATTATTCTCGATTTTCGTTAAGGAAGCTTAAGTACAACAGTTTTTGATAAATTTGTATACATATGTTAACTGCAGCATATAAATAAAGAAACTGGATGCTAATGGTATTGCAATCCTTGATCCTGTAAAAGCTTATCTGATAAAATTGCTGTAATAAAAATTACTACGTATCCAAAATTAACAAACCTATCCTAGAATATTTGGAAAACATTAATTTGCTTTCCACAAATATAACATAAGAAAAACTCTTATTACTATTTTTTTATTTTTTACAGTTTTTTTTCGATTAAATTTAGCAAAAAACAACTTTATACATATATAAAATATATAAAAATTTCAAATTTAAAACAAATTATTTAATTAATATTAATATCCTTCAGTAAAACAAGAGTTCATGCGCTAATGCAAAAGAGAAGTTTATAATTTATTTTAAATTCGCTTTATTTTTAAATTTAAATTCATAGTCAGTTAAATATTTGTTGAAACGGTATATAATGAACTGTTTATGCAAATGTTTTCTTAAACAAAATGGAGTTTAAAAATAAGACACACTAGTAGTAAATGATTGTTAAGTAATATACAGTGACAATCGTACATGCAGTTAATATAATATACTTATGCATAAATAATATATTCGTATTTCTGTTTATAGCAGAAATATGAGATATTTCTAATATTAAGTAAATAATATAACAAAAGAATACTCGTGCAATTAAGTTTTTTGCTTAAGATCATAAGTTTAATGACGATTGTAACGTTGAAATGATAATTTTTCGTATATAAATTTTGTTTAATATATTTAACGTTTTTGAAGCTTATATTAAACTTTAAATACAAAGTAAATTAAAAAATGGGTCGGCATAGAAAACAAATATCTATTAATGCACAAAATTTAATTTTGTTCTACTTTAAAAGAGAAAATAATGTTAACAAAATAGTAAGATTATTAATATTCATTTATTTATCAATAATTATTAACATATAATATAAAGATATAAAAGACTAATGAATGATTTTCTTAATCTTAGTTTACCAAAATCAGCAAGATGGCGAAAGGATATTTACTGTTTACACCAAAACTCTTGTAAATATCCTACAAAAATAAAAATTTTAGGAAGGAATCTTATATTTATTGAGTTAAAAAGATCTAAAGCTGAAGTAAATAATGGTTTAAATTATATGAATTATATAAATTCGTTATATTTCGCACTTATTATAAGACCATAGTTAGATTGTAGATATATTTAATTGCAAATATTTTGCATTATTGAATTTTATAGAATTGAATATAAGGTAATCTTTTTACTTTATGTTTAATTTCTACTAAATCTGTAAATAATCTACTCTATTTGAATCAATAAAATTTTGACTAAAAATGCAACTTACAAGTTTATTATGAATTCCAGCTGATACTGTAATTCTACTTCGGACCTTCATAACTTTTTCTATAGTAAGGCGTTGTAAAGTGAAAACAGAATTACAAGCGAAAACTTGAATATCAAAGAAATTCAGAATCAGGTTTTATATTTCACGTACTGCACTGAATAACATGACATCTTTACTTAAAAATAATATGAATATTGTTAACATATAATTTCTAATGTAAATATAATAAACAATAAAACTTATTTTAGTGAACAATATAAATAAAATCAAATTCAATAAAATAGATTAAGTTTGTACAACTGAATGCTTCGGCTGTGATCATTCTCCAAAAATATTAATTTTCCGTATACAGAAACATAAAATTAAGTATTAATTAAAATTCAAACCATAAAAATAAAACAATAATTTCGATTAAGTAATATAGCAAATAATTTGTAGAAATATTTGAATGTTCAAAACATTTTAATAATAATCAAAATGATAAACTGAAACAAATTAATTCAATATATTCAAAGAATTATGCAATAATATATTTGAAATATCGCTTAAAATATTCAAAAAATGAACCACCTAATATAATGAGATAAATACTCCAGATATGCATTAATAACAAGCATACAGAACAATGAAAGGAAGTCATCACAATCCGCACACTAAAACCTACAAAATCAATAATTTGTGTTAATTTTGTTGTTCGTTCTTATTTGAACATCTTGAACATCTATAACATGATTATTTGATTTCCAAATAATATATTTATTATACATTTTGGTTTTTAAAAACTTTTAGATTTTTTATAATTAGTTCTAGAAATTATAATATTCAAATATCTGTTATTAATAAAGTTTCACAGCACGATTCATGCACTTCTAACAGGGGAACTTCTGACCTCGGACTCACCGATTTTCAAATAAAAAATCAGGTATATCGTAGACCATTAGAATAATATTCTGACAAAGCCATTCGACGCAATACTCAAAAGATTTTGAGAAAAAAATTCCCAAAGTTTTGAAAAATACACCCTATGGTTAAGTATTCTGCACATGCCACATCATGTAGGCTTAGCCGTGGCGTAATGGTTACAGCGATGGCATACGGAACAGTTTTTTTAATAATTTTTTGTAGAAGTATTTTTTTT
>CM008235.1:6782757-6797764 GCA_002278615.1 Pogonus chalceus
ATTAATTATGTTGTAATATTATCAAACAAATACGAAAAAAAGTTTTATATAATTACTATACTCGATTTGAATTTATATTAAATGTTTTGCCTATCAACTTTCAATACATTTTTTAAAATTATCATGAAACTTTTTAACAGTGTACTTTAAGCTTGTTAAATATTGTAAATGAAGTAAGAAAATCCAATAATGGCAATAAATATGCGAAAGATAATCTGGCTAGATGCTAGATTTAAGAATAATTCTTTTTATTTGTATAGAACGTTTCGTATTTGTATCAAAGCTGAAATACCCTATTTGATGCTTGAGTAGCTACAGTATGAAAGCAATAACGTGATCAAATTCTAATATGTACTTTATACAACACGATCGTTCCGATTTACCTTTGTCTAGTGAAGGAGATAATCGTACTCCGTTTGTCGTAAAGCAAAGAGATAGTTTTAATTTTATTTTTAATTAATTTTTGATCATATAACCGTGCTTCTAAAAGTAAATATCTGTACTAGTTTTATGGATCTTGATTAATATTCCTTTAAACGTAATTTTGTTCAACTAATGAAAGACGGTCGTAAAGTTAATATTCTGTTTTAACTATCGACTTTTATGTTTTATTATAAGATAATGTCTTACATTTTCTATAACCTATAAAATCTTTTATAATATTTTCACTTTTTCTAGAATATTAACTTTTTAACTTATTTTCTATTATTTTTTTGATACTGTTGGAGAATTTATTTCACCCAAAAATAATTTGTACTCATATTGGAAAAGTTAACATTATGGTTGATAAATATCAATTGCTAAAAAATTAAGAATTTATAATTAAAAAATGTTTAATATTTGCAATTTAGGAATATATTGTTTTACCTCTCAGCTAAATGATAACCGTAGACAGGGCCGTAATTTGCTGTTTGTGGGCCTTGGGCAAGACATTCTAATTGCCCCAACTTCTTTAATTAAAAAAAAAAATTTTTTTCCCGTAAATTCATCAATTAAATCATTAAGAAAATAACTGAGTTAAAAAAAATTTGAGAGGCTTTTCTGGACTCCCCTTTGATCTAGGCCCTTGGTAAGTGTTCCTGTTGTCCCTGTTTAATTACAGCCCTGACCATAATAAAATGTAAAATAGCAAAATAGTAAAAATTACACATAATATGAACCTATCAAACTTATAAAAAAAATTAAAATATAAATGGTACGCATATTTATTTATTTTATTTTTTTTAATGTGACAAATTAAATTTGAATCAAATTTTGAATATTCGTTATATTAAAATTAAAAATATAGTTAGCAATAATAATACAAAAGATTTCATCACTTATTGTTAGCACTAGATAGTTCTACCGTTCAACTAAATAGTAGAAATAGATTTTTTTTTTTTTTCAAATATTCATTGAAATTTTAAATTTTTACACTTATATTTAAAAATAACATGTTTCACAATAATAAATTGCTTTTGTACTAATCAAAATGGGAAATTATATATTCTTAATTACTAAAAAGAGTTTTTAAGTTGAAATACATAAAATAATGTTTTAGTTCTGGTACTAATAACATAATAAAAAATACATCGAATATGAATAAAAAATATGGTAATAAATTGATCCTGGTTTAATGATGCAGAATATCAGTTGAAGTACATGTTATAACCTATAGATTTTTATCGCTAATAAAAACATTATAATCATTCAATTACATTAACAGCACTTTTAAAATTTCGTGATGTTGAACCCTACATTTACCTGATAAAATAAACATTAAAATTTATGCTAATTAGATCACTAGTCAGATCAGCAGATAAGAATTATATGGTTTTTAAATTGGTTGTAAAATTTCATGATGTTCTATGCCGCTTTTCCTTCTCGTACTAATATTTGTAATTAGAACTTATTAAATATTAATTAGAAGCACTCAACGTTATTATAAAAGGTGTTTTAAAATGTACGTGTGCCTCATATATTAGGGGATTTTACTTTTACTTGGATATATATCTCATTTATTATTATCTTACAATATTCGTCTCTTCGTCTTTTATTTTGATAAGCTGAAGAAAACATTATTTATTAATATAAATTTTAACGTATATTATATATTTACATATATACAGTAGAAACTACTTATAATAACTGTAAAAGCAATCGTAATAATTGATCAGTGCTAAAAATGTTGAATAAATTACTATTTGGTTATTACTTTGTCATATATTCACTCGTAATAATAGCTCAATCGTTATATCCAATTTCTACTTTGTATAAAATTTATAAATAGAAAACATTTTCCAATAAAGAAAATTTCAAATTTTACAAAGATGAAATAAAAAAGTGTGACAACAGAAGATTAAATATTCTTTAAATATTATCGAAAAATTTCAAATATTTACTTTTGTAATAGAATCTGAATAACAGCTTTTTATTTTGTAAATTTCTTCTGCGTTCATTGTATTTTTATCTTCAATTTATTTTTGAGGCAATCGATTTCAGTTTATTTTTAAAAAAGTATTTATATATTAAAATTTTTGTTTATCAATGTATACTTGTGTAAGGATGCATCGAAAGAAAGTTAAAAATTGTTAGAATTGAAGAATTTATTTCAGATGAGTGCTTTGAATGATAAACATTTTATATATGTATGTAATAATATAATATTTAGCAGTTATCAAGTCTTATATAGAGAAATTAATATTTTTTGCAAAAATATTCGCACTTATTATACATAAGTCGCGAATATATGTCGCAACATCGGACTCTGTTAATATTTCTTTGGTTGACACAAGGGGCAGAAGGTACTTATTTTTCGATTAAATTTTTTTTCTTGCATTTTTCGATTCCCTACATTGTCTAAATTATCCCTGCAAAATGGTTTGCTTAAACTTGATGCCGTTCTGCACTTATTTTATGTTTGAGCGTCACGGTCCCGCGTCTGATGTTAAAATTTGATCAAACTTTAAATGTTTTTTTTTAAATGATATTTTTCGAACTGGACAGGAGCAGAACTCAAAAATTACTGTACCTATTTTGATCTGAGTTGTTTAATGTTAAAGGAGACAAAAGTTATTGGAGCTTGTGCTTGAATCAGCCATTTCTATGATCATTTTTAAAAAATTCGGGCTCTTAAAAGTCTAAAAAAAGTGGTTAAAAATCGACCACTTTTTCAGATGGCTGCCATTTTATGAATTTTCAACAATTTGACTTCAAAGTAGCACAAGCTCCAGAGAATTTTATATAGATTTTAGTTTTCGTAGCCGATTTTGTAACCGATAACCCGGCCGTTTATGGGGCGCTACAGATTTGACAGGGATTTGAAAAAATTCAGAAAGATTCTCAAAACGGCAATAAATAAGATGCTGAAAATCCGAAGGTTATACCTCCATTCATATTCCTGAAAAAAATTCCCAAAAAACACATTTTTTTAGTCTCAAAATAAAATGCCCTCTTAATATTTCTATCGTAATTCCAGCTTCTGTTTACCATGAGCAAGACCGCCAACTTATAAATTTAAACAACGTTTCCACGTTTCACTTTTTATAAGACGGAGTTAATTTTATAAAATTTAATTGTTAAAAATATAGATTAATTAATTTCAGATTATTATGCTTTATAAATATTTTTGAATTTATTATAATATATTTTTTTCTACAGTCGCTATACAAAGTAGGTATTTTACGCTCTCTTTTGTCAACGCAAAATGTTACTTTGCCGCTCTAGAGCGACAAAGTAGAAAAAACGCTCGCTAACGTTACCTACACGTTTATTACCTTCACAAGTCAATCTGACATATTTTTTTTGTTGTAATGGATGACTCCATTGCGACGACTGTAGAAAAAATCTTGTGTGTATTTCGAGCGCAAATGGACATTATCGATTTCGAGAGAATGTCGCGCTTCTAAGTCGCGCGGCAACAACCTCTCAATCGACAATGTCCCACTTTGCACTTCTAATACACAAATAGCTATTTTATTAAATTTCATATGCAATAGAAATAAAAATTTAATTTTTTAATGTTTAATTCAGGATATATTCATTGCTAAAAAATTTTAATAAATTAATGAAAAAAAGATATTGTTGAAATTAAAATTATGAGCACTTTTGTTTTGGTTTGTATCTCCCATACATTCTAAATATTATTAAAAATAAAAATAATAATGATAAAGTGAATCATAAAGCTAGAAAGAAATAGAAATACCACAATAATAATTAGTTTATACTTTCTGGAACACAAATTTAATGAATACATGCAGTGTAGCTAGTCAGAATAAACTCGGGTACTCTGGAACAATTCAGTTTTAGATACAGAGTAACAAACCCCTTAGTTCCAATTTAACATAGTTTCGTTCAGCTTAGCAATGTAGCGGTGTGCACATAACCGTTCATTATCATTATTTTCGCATGCACATTACAGCCACGTGCAACGTGCAACATGTATCAACGAGTTACATTGTGATTTATCGTTATGGTATATTTACATTAGACATACTATGTTACAAATTGATTGGAATATTATGTTATATACATAAATATCCAACCCTAATAACTTGTTTCAAAAAATCATACAAACATTTCTCCCTGCAAAAACTATTATTGCATGTTTTCGCAAACAAAAAATTAATGAGATCACAAATGTCAACGTAAAATGAGTTAACATTTATGCCGCAATTTTTTTCCTATGAATATAGTTAAATATCGTGTGAAACATACAACAAACAAAATGCACGACTATCCAATAAATTTATGCATGTTAAGTTGACCTATTATTTGATTTCCAGCTTTGCTTGTACTACAAAAACAGTTTCAATGGAAATGAACTTGTTTTTACTTGTTTCAAATTGTTTATTTTGAATAACAAAAGTTGTGCATTACGATAATATTCCTTTTTAATATTTGAAAAATAAATGTACATACATTATAATATATGTACTATAATACAATGGATAATTTATTGTTTGATTTAATTATATTTGTGTATATTGTCTGATATTAAATTTATAGTAATTTTCAAAATATTATTTTACATATAGATATCATTGATATTGTTTATTGTTATCAATGGTTTGTTTTATTTTAAATAATTTATGAAAATTTCAGTATATTAATTTATCTCAATATTGAAATAAATTTTGTTTATGAATATTATGTAACAATAAAATATCTATATTTTATCCATCAGATGCAGAGTTACAACTACATATGTACATATGTTTCACTTTATTATTTTAACAATATAAACAAATGAATAGTTTCCTGTAACAATCAGTTATAACATTATCGATTCAATATTATATTTTATTTATTACTTACATCTACAATTGACAAATTTAATTCAAAATTATTGTTTAAACTCACTAGTATATAATAATTTATAATCGAAATTATATATTGCTGATTTATTTGCGTCTTATGAATCACAGATTAAGATGCGTAATGGATAATATTGAACTTACTTTAATATAAAATGGTCAGCTACGGCATAGCGCGTTCAGGATGTCCTAGTGTGAATCCGAGTGTCGTCACATGATCGTTAATCGTCAATTTATCATTAGGATAGTTCAATAGATACCTGCATTAAAAGTCTACAATGTCATTCTGATATTAATGGGATTGGACTTCATTATAATCCAATCTTACAAAATTTATTTATTTGTATAATCACATACAAAAGTATTCAGTCTATTGCACATTATTATAATAACATTTAAATAACTGTCCGGGATTTTCACCTCTGGTTGTCATACAAGGTGTCATTTTTTAATATATTTACCTCTAGATGTTATGGCAGGTAACTGAAAGCCTTCCAAAGGCTATTATCACCCCTAGATGTTATAGTAGGTGAGATAACGTTCATACCAACAAGTATGTAGCTCTAATAATAGAATTACTTCTAGATGTTATGGCAGACAGGATTGTAGATCTTACAAAGATCTCTATCACCTCTAGATATTATAGTAGATGATATATTCTTAATTTAGATCGGGTAACTGCCACCTCTAGATCTTATGGTAGGTGGGGAATTCCATAATATATTCAATCATGTATAACTTCTATATTACCTAGATCTACTAATTACCGCTAGGTGTTAGGCAGATAATATAACATAAATAAGACCTCTACCCCTAGCTCTTATGGCAACTAGATATAGCAATAACTATTTTGTGAGCAAAAGATCATTATTATAATCCAAATATTTATAAAACAATATTATGCATCGAACTAATAAAACCCAGTATAATAACAGAATAACAGTGATATAACTCACCTCAAATCATTACAGGTAATCCAATAAATAATTAACACATAATATGCCAAAATTATAAAAATGACACTTGTCTTAGTTTAAGGAACTCTACTACTTTGCTAAAACAAATAGTTCTCCAGGAAGAGAACCCAGTCATGAGTCAGGTCAGAAACACTATTCCTTCTCCCTTTTTTTAAATATATGCACAAAGAGTGCGTATGGTAAAATATATTTAAAAATAAAATATCTAAGAAAATAATTTCTAACAGTATATTATTTAGAGAAATAGAATTATTAAATAAATACATTATCGGTTATGATTAAAAAATAAATTTAAATTCCACGTTTAAATAAATAAATGAAATAAAAACATGAAATAATTAATGATTCTATTATTTTGTTGCATTCATAAAAAGGCTTTGATGAAAAAAGAGCAAAACAAAAGCATTTATAAAAAATTGTTGCATTTACATTGAAATAAAATCGCGGTTGAAAATAACTGTACTTAGCAGGACAAATGAGTGCAAAATCATGCAAAACGTTACATAAGTTAGCTACAAGCGTTACACAAAAACGATAATTGAAATAGTTTTTTTGCATACGGTGACATACAGCTGACAAATTTTCCTTTGTGAAAAATCCGCGAGTGATTATCCATGCGCAAAATGTCGTCCATCATTGAAACACAGTGTGCTCTCATTGTTACATTCTCTTTAAAATTCACGCGGTCGGAACGATTCCAGTGCAAATCATAGTAATCAGAGGAGCAGTGACGAAAAAAGGCAGGAAGAGAACCGAAAACGCTGAATGAAACTCTGGAGAATTTTTAACAGAGCCGCGCGCGGTATTCGCTTATCTTGACACTCTCTGTTCATACCTACAACAATCATGTACTTGATTGCTGACATTACTAATATCTGTTTTTTTCCACGTCATTTCTGTCATGAATAGAATTTTATTCAATTATTTTACTACGGTTTTAAGATTGACAAATTATTTGTCACTTTACGTAATTATTATTATCTTTTTTTATAGGAATATTCCGAAAAACAAACTATTCCTTAATGAAAACAATACTTATATGATTTTATAGGTACATAACAATACACGCAACATCCAAACATAAATTCATTTATTAAAAAACTATAGTGGTCGACACAAAACAATGTAATTGCATAATCATTGTACGTTTACATGGTGACGCTTTGCAATCTGAAACGTTTTATGTGTTCCGAAAAAGCCTTTGTTGCTATATACACAAACGCTTTATAAAGAAGTAACGAATGTAAACAAAAGCTGCCAACACTGCTTACATAATGTTTCGAATAAAGTTGCGACATACCTCACATTAGTTAGAAATATGTCAACTAAGCGTTAAAAACATGAAAAAGATAACGTATGTCGAATAAGTAATATATCTGCTCATTATTATGTAATAACATTGATTCGTGGCAATTATCCTATAATTACAGAATAACTTTCAAAATTATTCTTAAGCAGCAATTCTTTATAGGGGAGTAAAAAAGCTATATTATGATTATTTAAATATTAAAAACCACAATTCTAAAAAATACAACTAGCAGTTAGGACTTACAATTTTAATAAAATCGCAAATGTCAAACTCAAATATATAGTCATTGCCAAGAAACAATGTAATTGCAAAATTGAAAAAGCCTGTGTTGCTATATACACAAACGCTTTGTCAAGAAGTAATCAATGTAAACGAAACCTACGTACACTGCATACATAAGTTTTCGAATAAAGTTACGACGTACTTCATATTTTTGAGAAGTATGTCAACTAAGCGTTAAAAAGATAAAAAATATTAAACGTACATCGAAGTAATATATCTTATTATTATGTAATTACATTACTTCGTGGCGACAACTAAACGTATAAATAGAGAATAACTTTAATTTTATTCTTAAGTAGCATTTTTTTATTGGAGAGTTACGACTTTAAAATGGCCACAACTATTTAATGGTTCTAAAAAATACATTTAGCATTTCGAACTTACAAAAAAATCTCAAATGTAAAAATCGTATTTTATTTTAAAAATACTATTTGCATGTTGCGCTAAAATATATTAAAATTAATAGTTAATTGAAAATGAAAATAAATTTATAATTATTTCCAATCACTTACTTATAATCACATTTTATTTGCTTTATTGTTATGAATAACATCATATATTAAAACTTAAAATATAATAAATAATTTCTATTTATAAAATAATTTTATATATTTATAATCTTAATGAAAATATCAAATTATTTAATTGCTAAAACGAATTTGTTATTTTATGCGTTAATAATACACCAAATTGAAATAATTAAATTAAATNAAATAATAATTAAAATTTATATTAAATTGCATAGCAATATGATTTTACAAATTAATTTAATTATTTATAAAATAATAATAGAAGTAAATAAATAAAACAAGCAAATTATTTGTATTAAAAATATAATATATTGGTTTTTCAATAAATAAATATAATATTTTGAATACTGAAATGAAATATGTACATGTTTATACTTGCACAGTCATCAACATAAACGAGAAAAATCGGTGGTAATATTTTTTAAGGGTAACTTTACATTTCAGTAGCAAATTCAAGTAGATATGAATAGTCATGTAGTCGGTAGAAGTCAGTAAGGGTGCATCAGTATGCAGATGAATTTAAATGAGGCAACAGAGAGGGTCAACGTTCCGAATTCAAGTGCATGTAATCATTCTAAAAATATAACTGTTCGCTTGGGGTTGGAGTTGACTAAAATGCGATATGACGTTTCATTCAAATCAGAGGTGGAACTTAATTTCAATTGACATCTTGTTAGGAATATTTTTAGGGTACATTATTTTTAAATACATTACTTTGTAACGTTTATATTTTGTATTATTAAGACTCATTATCATATTATTAAATAAATTCGTAACATATTTGGAATATTTAAGTTACTACAAGCTAAAAAATTAAATGTATTCAATACGAAAAATATTGATAGTAATCAGTTATTTTATTAAGTGGAAAGATCACTGGTAGCGCACAGTAAGAAAATTTGTTATTTTTCCATTAAAACCGGATCTAAATAATAATTTTTTATTTTTTTGCATAAATCTATTCCTTTTACTGTCTACAATGAGCTTCTAAAAGGGTTTATTGATATTCGAAATCATTGCAAAGAGACAAGAAAAATTGTGGAGGCTGTACAATACGTTAATTACAATATCGAAAATTTTAAACGCGTTTTACTCGAAACCAAAGTTTTTAAACTGGGTGCCATCTTTATTGGCAATGTGTAAAACTGATTTTATATCAAAAAGCGTAGAATTGTTTTGATATTTAAATTTTTCGATTTTTTATAAACAAAATTATAGCATCTTTTTCAAACTGCCGCCATTTTTACGATTTTTTAAATTTTCAAAAAATATTATGCTTCACGATAATCAATCTAATATAATTTAAGGAAATCTAAACGATTTTACCCATGGAGGTGCTTTTTTAAGGTGTCTGATGCCAAAGGCGGCCACAGGACTAAATATTAATATTTTTACTTCAAAAAATTTTGTAATAATAAATAAAAATGCGTGCAACAATATAGTGAAAAACTCCAAATAATTAGATTGTTATTTAATATATTTTAAAAAATTCCTTGAATATTTCTGTTTTTTAGAGCTGTCAGGGTGGCATTCCCCCTTAATTTACTGGTGTTGAAATTTGTATTATTTGATTTTTACATTAATTAGTGTCGAAAACTCAGAATCTCCTTAAAAATAACTTTGTTTATATTTATCATTATATCACAACCTGTATGACCAGGGCCGTAACAAGCTTTTTGTGGGCCCTGAGCAAGACTTTCCTGTTCTTTCAATTTCAAAGTTTGGTAACAGTATTAATAAATAAAAACAAAATAATTATTCTTTCAATTGTTTTTGCCTGTAATTTTAATTTCATTTTGTATTTATGATTTTTGGAAGCCTTTCTGGCCTCCCCTCGATTTGGGCCCTGGGCAAGTGCCCCTGCTGCCCCTGCTTTACTATGGCCAATAAATTTATGAGTACTGCATAGAATATTTAAAAACAGAAATATAATCTAATATAATTTCTTATTGACTATTGGAAAAATAAACTGTACTCTTCCAGCCATTGTTAGTACATGAAAGTGTTTTAAAAATCTATTTGTATATACTTTGTCTTAATGATCTTGTTACTGTTTGCATTTACTAGTGAATGTATACATTATCTTACTTATGCTTTAATTGTAACATATACAGATGTCCTAAATTAATTTGATCACCATTGGGATCTTAGTAATTATAGAAGCTACGAAATAAGTTAAATAAACAATGTTGTGCAGTTATTATTGCTTAAAATTTCGTACATTTTGTAAATTATTCAAAAATAGATCAAAATCGTGATTATAAAAAGTATAAAAAATGTTTCAAATAAAAGTTACATTATTTTATAAGAAATACCTAAAAATGGTGTCAAAATAAATGATTGGTCTAGCAACTGATAACGAGAGTCTTGCGCTTCATCATAAGAATTATTTAATATTTTATTAAATAATTTAACTCTTATTGAAAAATTTATCGATAATGGATATAATCCAATTAAAAACTTCCAATAAAAATAAATGATTACAGTTTTTAAGTTAGTAATAATAACATTCTTATTTTAAATGTTCGCCATATTGGATTTCTACAAAATTGAATAGACTTTTTTCATATCTTAAAACATTTATTTTAGTAAATATAATAAAATATATTTGTAAATTTTGAAAGCTGTTTTAAATATAAATTTAATTGATTTAAAGAATTTTGTATAGGTATAAAAAGTATATCTTGACAATTGGTTTGAAGTAAGAAAGTAATTACAGTATAATAAATGAGGTAAAATTGATGTCGTTGAAAACCATTACAGTACTAACAAAGTTGTCATCATTGCACATTATGCACTTCCATTTAGCGATTAATTTGAAGTATAGCTTGCAAAAACCATTACACATTATCGCATTACACTCCCATAATACCCGAGTCACACATTACCATTAACACACACACCCATTCTCATTCCCATTCCTAGCTGTATCACCACATCCCAATCCTCGACCTGTTATCCTATCCGTTAACGCGACGTTAATGTTAACGTATAGTTAATGGTAACGCAACGTGTAACGTAACTAGCCTAGCTGCGGTCACGTAAAATCGAAGCGACGCGCTGTATTAGCGAGATACGCGACGAGACGCTATTATATAAACGTCGACCGCAACATCGCATTGAGGTGGTGTCACATGCACGACAGTTTCTACGCTAATTTTAACGTATCGCTATTATTAAGGTATGCAATTTGGTTTCATAACTATATCGTCTTCTTCTTATTTTATTTTCACTATTATTAAATAATCGACCTGACAAAACAACTTAAAATAAAATAGTAAAAAGCTGTTATTGAAATCTCTAAGATTTTATGACAACCAAATCAATTACTTCAACTTTTTTTTACAATCATTAATAGAAACAAGTTATTTAGTGGTTTCATAATTCAATAATATATGAAGCTATTGAAATATATTAACATCTTATAATTTGAATAAAGATACAAAAATGGAGTTACATTAACTTTGATACTGATTTTATTTATTTCTTGAAATGACAGACATCATAGTTTTAACATTTTTGTAAATTAATAGAATGTATTCATTACTATTTCAAATATATTTGTCACTATAAATCCAAAATAAAAATGAAACAATCTCAAAATAAGATTTAACTTTTTAACAAAAATTTTAGGTAAATAATGAAATCTTTTTCCATTCTTCTTTCAATTGTAAAAATAACTTACATTAATTACAACTGGTGGTACAGCTATAGTTAGCTTCAACATTTAAAGTGAGCATTATTATTTTTATATATTTAATCGTAATTATTATACAACAAAAGTACATATATCTAGTAGACACTTAGAAATTATTTCATTCGAACTGAAAGATTTAAGGCAACGTTTCTTTACCTTTTTATTTATTTTATAATTCTCAATTTTAATTACAAAAGGTATTATATCAACACGATACTACATTAATTTAATTGATAAAATAAAATACTAACTATTAAAAACTATAATTTTTAAATTTTTCATATAGCAGAGACCTTCAATATTGAACGAGAAAATTGATGTAGAGAAAAAATGGTTTATTTAATAGCAATAAAACTTTTTGAGAATCACGTTAACAACCTTAAGAAAACAGTAATTTAGATTTTTAATCATAATGGATAGAAGCATAATATTTTTTATTCATTTTAAAATGTCAACTCTGCTTGAAATTTGTAAGCCGTACACTCTAAATCGTAGTGTGTTACCTTACACACTAAAAATGTGTATTTTCTAATTTTCTAAGTCAAAATACTCACACAAGCGTGTTAAAATACAATTTACTCATATTAAACGTGTATTTATACTTACTTGACATGTGTTATTTTTAAAACACAGTACGAAGTGTGTTTTAATTTCAAGTAATTATTGGGTAACGTGTAAATTAACACATAAAAATCAAAATTACACATAAATGAAAATTACACACAAATCAAAATTACACACTTAAGGCCTAATACACACATTCTTTAAGATGCTGACAATAGTAAATTTGGTCATGACCATGACATCATCTGCTTATACGTACGTGTACGTAACAAATAATGTGAATATTTCGATATTTATTTTATCAATATGTTTGTATATACATATGTATTTCACTCTGTCAGCTTTATGTGGGTATATACGGCACTTAAATGCAAATAAACAAAATCAGTGTTAAATACGGAACCAAACATGTGAGTCTTGAAATAGGTTAGTGTAAAATTCATCCTCGCCATAAATGTATAAAATATATTAGAGAAGAACGTGTTTCTGATTCAGAAGTGTTTAATCTTTGGGTGCATTACTGACGCTGTTTTTATAATGAAAAATAAAGTGATTGTGTTAACAAAGCTAATGCAGATTGTAAGGTTAAGTGATGTAACATTGAAAAGGAAGATGTAGAAAATAAGAAAGAGNGTAACATTTTGCGTTATCAAAAAAGAGCGCAAAAACTTACTTTGTATAGCGACTGTAGAAAAAATTACTTATTTGTGTAATATTAGTGTTGAAACCATGTATTTCATCTTTCATAACCTGCTAAATTATCGCGAAACGTGTTCGCGATGGATTCCAAGACAGTTGACACAAGTTCATAGAATATTTGTTTTGAGATGGGCTAGAAGGTATTACCACATCCTCCTTACAATTCAGATTTTTATTTTTTCGGTTAACGTAAAGACTTTGCGCGACAAGAAATTCGACGACAACAAAGCGGTCTAAAATATGGTACAAGTATCGTTCAAACAGCAAGATAAAGACTTCTACGCTGCAATAATCAAAAAGCTCACGAAACGGTGGAACAAGTACTTAAATATTGCTAAAGACTATGTTAAAAAGTATTGTCAGTTTCATTGTAATTGAATGGACCGTTTTTTCTCTACATCAATTTGTCTCGTTAATTATTGAACGTCCCTCAAAGACAGATATTTTGTTTGATTTCTTTGACACTTTTGCGGCCCATTCCAAATTTAACGTTTTCCAAAGCTGGTGAAATACTAATTCAAAGTATAGTTTTAGGAATTTTAAACTAAATTATAATAAATTATTTAAATAACAATGAGTAAATTATGATATTTTCTAGAAATATTTGAAAAATATTTGTATATATTAAAATGATGATGTTCTTTTTTAGAAAACAATAAAATAGTGGTTGTACAACCGTACAAGTACAATATAAATTGATGAAAATGTTTATACACCTATGACAGTAATGACGTGTGTATTTTAAACAACAAGCATTGTAGGTGGAACACAAAATTTACACTTATATGTATTTAATAGCAGGTTGCTTTCTGCCCTCCCTAATGGTGGATTAATTTGAATTGTTTTGTTAGGTTGCAATTTGTACGTTGTAATTGTATTTATATGTCTGCCTGGCTAGCACCACCACCACTGCATTTCATTAATTGTGCTAATTGGTTTATAGATCGCAGCATTCGCACATAGTCCAATAGTCTTTTGTTTCAAATTATAATGAAAAACAATCGGTGGCAATATTTAATGTTTTGTTAAGCAAATGAATATGTTTTGTTTATTGAAACACATTTTATATATTCTGTAAAATATGTTACAAATGCATGTTTTGTATTGAATTTCAGTTTTGGATTTATGTAAATATACATACTGTAAATACAATTTCATTTTTCATTTTAAAAATTAATTATTAATTTTTCATCATTTGTAAAGCATCATTTTCATCATGAACAATTCGGTTTAAATATTTTTTAATATTAATATTTATTGAAATTGAATGTTATTACATATTTAATTGAAATACCTTTCTATTTATTGTTTACCTATAAAATTGTTCATAAATACTAATAATATTTTATATTTTTTGGACTATTCACAATTTTCATTTATTGTGAATTTATATTGTCATATTCATATATCTATTATTTTTTCAAATATTCTTTGTTAAAAATAAAATAAAAATATTTGTAATATTTATATAGCATAACAATAATTTAAACATTTATTTTTTGATTCTTAATAAATTTAATATAAAAAACTATTGATGTAAACAATTGCCTTCTGTAAGAAACTAGGTTTCTAGATTAATGCTACTAAATTATGTAAAGTTGAATAATTGAAATATATACAGTGGTGTGCAAAACAAAAGCAACTATTTTACTTAA
>CM008235.1:6803271-6818856 GCA_002278615.1 Pogonus chalceus
ATATAAATTGAATAAATTAATTAATTAAAGTAAAAGTAATGCGTGTAAAACAACTAAATTTAATAGTAATTAACAAGTAAATATATGGCATATTAAATAAACCAACATATGGTTGTATAAAATGAATAATTAACTTAATATCTAATATAAATTATATGTTCATATGTACATTATCATAAATAACGACTGGTTTAATTTCATAGATGTCGCTTTTAATATCATAAAAGAAATAAACTAACACATGACTACATCGTGCAAAAATTAATATACCATATTAAGCAAAATTGGTTTTCTTGTTAAGGAAAACATTAAATTTTAATGTATCTTATCCATGCATGTGTAACTGCATCTGATATAAATAAACAACATTGAAAATCATGCTGATAATATATTATATATTTTTTTAAATTAATAATACAAGATTCAATAAATGATATTTTATCTGCAATTTAATTTAAATTGGAAGTAAAAATGTTTTTTTTTTAATCAATCAGTTTTATTGAGAATATAGAAAACATTTGTCTCTTTGACGGGATAAATTTTAACTCTATTTAGTAGTATTTTTATAACTCCTTCACGAATCAGTGTAATTACATAATAATAGGAAAAATAACAACAACAAAAATCTGAATAAAGTTTTACAAATATGTATTTTAATACTTAAAATATTGCTACAATAGTCGGGGCCACGAGACAATGTAATTGCATAATAAGCAGATATTTTACTTCGACATACGTTATTATCATTTTCATCTTTTTAACGTTTCTTAATAAAATGAAGTACGTATCAACTTTATTCGAAAAATTATGTATGTAGTATAACTAAGGTTTTGTTAACATTTGTTGCTTTTTAAAGCTTTATTGTAAATAGCAACAAGAACAGTACCGTGTAAACGTACAATGATTACGCAATTACATTGTTTGGTGGCGAGGGCTATATACATGATATCAATTAACGCGAACTAAAGTTCTTGCTAGAACGGTAGAAAATATATTTTTTTTAACCCTTTCCTTTACACTTTTAATAGAATTGCATTCAAAAATGTTTTATCTTTAAAATGATTTAAAAAAAATAAATGAACCCGGCTTTCATTTAACGCTACATTAGAAAATATATATTCCTAGAAGTTTTAAAAAATATAAGTATATACAGATAACTCGGTTATTACATTATAACTTTACATTGCAGTTTCCATATAACACGAAGCGAAAATGGTGTCGGCTTTTCTATAACGCGGTTTTCCAACAATATTATTTCAAGTATTTAACTGGCTAAAAATATTATTTATATTCCCATAGCTTATGTTTATAATTTTTATTGCCAATACTTATTCTAATTCGCATAAAACAAATCTACGTGAAATCCATACCTCGCGTAATACGAGGGAGAGATTTATTTTTAATAAAAATTAACTTTTTTTACGCTACATTAAATACAACAAATTTATAACCTTATTCCTAGATAGTATATAATATTTTTCCCGTAATGACTAACTGTAACTAAATAAGTAGGCATTGGATAGTACAATAATTGAAAACAACGATAGCATTGTTGGGTCACGACCTGTACAGAGGTCAGATTTATCGCTGTGAAGGTCACATAGTTGTCTCAATGGCTTAGTCGTCGTCATCTACTGATAAAGTTACATTTCCGGTATGTATCTCCTATAATAATAACTTGATGAAGTACTATTGAAACCCACTAAGATATCGTTATGATAACACTTGTTTCAATTTGAGTTTTCACTTGATTATAACTAATATGTTTTCATATTATTCAAATTAATATTTTAATATAATGTATCATTAGTTTATTGGAATAATATCTCTTTACCGGTTATCGTGGATATATGGGAATTTTATTGTTTAATTAAAGTATATAAAATATACTTAATCTTAAGATTCATGAAATTACAAATAAATAATTTTTGACATGTTTCTCTCATTTAATTATAGATCAAAACCCTATATTTTTAAGCAGTTTCAATGGATCACACAATTAAATCATTGTTATAATTACAGTTCAAATTAATTAGAGATTTCTAATTAATTCATTGCTTTATAATTGGTTTTAAAAAACATTGATAATAGAACATTGTTATTAATTTAAATGTTAATAAATATTAAAATTTATCTTATCGACCAATTCAATCAAAATAGTATATTCTGTAATAAGTTTGGAATAAGGCATAATTAAGCTCAAATGTAAAGTTTGTCACACGTGCCGTTGGCGAGTATTAGATTTCCACGAGTGCAGAATAGCCATTCCAAACATGTTGCAGACTACACTTTCTCTAATACTATAAATTTAGTTAAATTTATAGAAAAATACAAAAAAAAGTAAACTCTGAACAAAGTTTGACAGATATGTATTTTATTTATTAAAAAATACGCCACCGTATGTCGCCACTTTGGGGTTATGCGTTATAAGGTAATATAAACTTCATATTACCTTATCAAACACTAGTGCATAATAATACTGCACTGCAGTAGAATTACACTAAAATGTAAGTGAATAAATAAAGAAAATGTATTATAAATTAAAACAATATTCTATAAGTGTTATTTCTAAAAATAAATACAATCACTTAAATCAACTAATATTTTTCCTGTTAATTTAAAAAGCATATTTTCATTAGGGTTAAATGAATAAAATAAACATCCATTTGAAGTTAATAAAAATAAAAATATGACAATAAATATAGAGACTACTTGCAACAATTTAATTACAAAGCATCATTAAGGGCAAATAGCAGGACATGAAATACTATTTAGTTTAATAGCTAACGATAATATTAAAATGTCGATCGGTAATTTCGATATCAACATAATCCAATAAGTTTCCCCGTATTATAATAGAATGTCATTATCAATAATGTTACGTACGTAAATGCACATAGCCCTGAGATCATGTAACATAACCTATATGACTATGAAACACTATCGCGTTTGTAATATAGCACACTGTGCTTTTATATGTTAATTTACATTTTATACTATAGAGTTTCTCTGCTGTGTTTACCACTTCTTGTAAATATAATCATAAGAATATGAAACCAGAATATAATGTACCATTTACAACATAAAATAAATGTTATAGAAATAAATATGTTGGTCAGAAACCTATTATTAAATCTATGTATGTACCAGTCATATAAATAATATATTTTACATATTTTGTCTGTATTGTTGGCAGAAACATTTATGAAAATGACAACATGTAGTAACAAGGTATTTCGTTATGTGATTATAAACATATTTTGTACATATGACTCTATTAATTATTAATAGTGATAACAAACACTGTTTGTAATTTAGTATTGTATGTATATGATATAATAATAATTTATAATATTATACCATTAGACATACTGAAGCACTTTAAGATATTATATTACTGTTAATTTAGTTTTGTCATATTAGTAATATTCATATTAATATGAATAATATTCTGGGTATTAAATTTAATTAATTCCTATTTTATTTACAATAGTTCGAAATCACTTATCAAAACATTACAGATAGGGTTATAAAATTACAAGTTTCGAAGGTATATCTCTAAGTAAAAATTTCAATTTTCAAAATCATGCTGTTGAAGCGATAATTTTTATGTTAACATTCCGCAGTTTATGTGAAAGGACATGGAAAATACATTGATATTCTTAAATTTCGAATATATTGACAAGTTATGGTAAAATATAAAAAAAAATCTTTATTAATAAATAGGTCCTTTAAACGAATTTTGCACCCAATACTCTGTACAGATACAATGGACGTTTAGTAATTAACAAGGCAAATTGTTGTAAAGAAAAAATTAAACTTTTTTTAAGATCAAATTTGCAGCTTTAAGTGATAGATTGATGGTATCCGAAGGTGTGAAACCGACAGAAATTTACTCAAAAATATTAAAGTAGTATATTGAAAAATGTTTAATGCACAATAAGTTGTATAATTGGTTGAAACAAGTGTTAAAATTTCTATCGCTTTGAACTAACGCCTTGAAAAAATCGCATAAATGATGTTTTTCGCGAAGAATTGCTATTTTGTGTAATATTAGTGTTGAAACCATACATTTCATCTTTCATGACGTACTATATTATCGCAAAACGTGTTCGAGATGGATTCTAAAACTACTGACACAAATTTATAAAAACTCCCGGATTCGCATTTGTTCTGAGCTGGGTTTGAAGGTTTTATTACATCCTCCTTATAGCTCAGACTTTGTCCAGTTCAATTTTTATTTGTGAGGCCTACCTAAAAACTTTTTACGCGAGAAGAAACTCGACGACAACGAAGCGGTCAAAAATATGGTACACGTATCGTTCAAACATCAAAGTAAAGACTTCTACTCTGCGGAAATCGGAAAACTCACAGAACAATGAAATAAGTATCTAAATATTATCAAAGACTATGTTAAAAATTATTTTAAGTTTCGAATGAACCATTTTTTCTTCTACAGCAGTTTATTTTGTTAATTATGGAACGTTCTTTATACATGAACAGAAATGTACATAAATTTGTTTGAACACTTTTGATTATCTGTATGTCAGTACTTACAAATTCGAACTTGAAAATTTGTATTAGCTTTGTTAATAGTATTGGGGTAAAAATATTATAAATAAACCTGTATGTTTGAAAGAAACCAATTGTATAAAGTATAAGAAAATGTCACTGATTCAATATTCTTAAAACGCAATCTAAAGAAACCATATCAAGTATACCTCGAATAGCCATAACAATAATTCTACCAAAATAATGTCTATATTCCATGGACAGGAAGTGTATATGAGCATAGAACAGAAACGTTTTATCTGATTGGTATTTCCTCTTATATATGCTTGGGGGGCATCCATTGTGAACTACAGAGACACCTACAGTAATCCAGGGACCATTAAAGCTTTAGGTACTAGCAGCTTTCAATATACCGGTAGGAGCTCTCTGTGATTTCCCTGATCCCACATTCTACATTTCCGGTTATATTAAAGTTTCATGAACTACATATTCTATATATGTATGTATGTATGTCTGTCTGTGGTCGATCTTTCATATATATGTTTGCAAAATCTAATAAGATGTCTTTGAAATACTTTTTAGTTATGTTTAAGTGACAAATGATTATTTGGTTTTCATTCATTGTTTAATTAACTTCCAATGGAGTTTTTAAAGGTATATACAGCTTATATTTAATTTCAATTCATTATAAGTCACGTATTTGGAACAAATCTTAGGATACATATAATTTATATCTTTGTGCAGACACGAACACAATTAATAATTAGAGTAATTAGGCTAATACATGATTTGTATTCATGAATATGTTAAATATTCTGGGGTATACATTGGTTGTTTCGAATTTATAAATGTGTACAAATGTAGCAAAGGCAACAATGCTGTTTCATTCGTCTGCAAGGAGCGTAAGATGATGATGCTTCACATGATGCAGATATACTAGGGGAAGAGAAACTTGTACATAAACGTTCGCACTTGCGCGTTTGAGTTTATGCAGATTAGAATTTATGCAAATGATATCCCAGTCGCATTTCGCGTCGTTGCTAGGCGCTACGCAATGCCTCTTGCGATTAGACATTGCAATTCTGTACTTGTGTCAAAACCCGTATTGCACTCAGTGGCGTAGTTTATAACATAATACCTTAATCCATATACATTTATTTCTAAAGTAAGACTTAATTTGTATCGGAACCAAACAAACTATAAAAGAATTTAATTATTTTTATTTTGTTATGTAGTTATTTACGCTACATTGAACTTTTTTTTGATACGCCACTGTATGCACACACCATCAATTCGATATTCTTATCATTTGCATACGAATGTACGAGTAGCGAGAGAGAAATAATTTTGTTTTATGCATCGCATCCGCATACTAGTGACTAGCATTAATCAAATGAAATGTGATAATTAAGCTGCGAATGTTAGAACCGGAAAAATTTGATCAAAATGAAATCAACAACAAAGGATACTCAAAATATGAATTCTAATTCATCACACTTTAGTGTATATTAATTATAATCAGGGCTGTAACTAGGTACACTTGCCCAAGGTCCAGATCGAAGGAGGACCCAGAAAGACCTCCAAAAATCATAAATATAAAATGAAATTAAAATTACGGGCAAAAACATTTGAAAGAATAATTATTTTGTGTTTATTTATCAAGATTGTTACCAAACTTTAAAAAAATGAAAGAACAGGAGCTTCAGAACTATCGTATATGCATGGAAAGTTGTTTTTTTAATATAAAAGAGGGGGACCCAATTTAAAAGTCTTACCCAGAGCCTACAAAAAGCTAGTTAGGGCCCTGATTATAATAATAAAAAAATGTTATATTAAAATTATTTCCATTTAAACATTTTGTAGCATTCAGTTTTGTACTTTTGTGCCGGAAGTTTGATAAGATGTATCTATTAGGAGATATCGAACTTCCGATAGGAAAGTCTTCAAAATGATTGAAAAACCGAAAAAAATTGCAATTAACGATCATAAAACCAATTTATTTAAATATATTTTTACTTGTATGTTCTTGTTTCTATGAAATCCGTTATATTTTAAATTAAAAAAACTTTGTTTTATAAATTTTACGAACAAGTTAATCCTAGAGAAACAATTGAAATAATATCTGCCAACTTACTGATTTATTTATAAGCGTTTATTTTTTTTTTTTTAAATGACAGCAAGTATTTAAAAATGTTGGTCAAAGTATAGATATTTATGAGTGCTTTATGATAAGAATAAGAACGGTAGAAATAAGTTGAGAAGAGTATCCGCCATCGTCGTGCTGGTTGAAGTCTCAAGCGAGATTTGATAAGTCCCGTTGTTATCTCTCAGATTACGTTTTTACGAAATGACTGTGCTTTTAATTATTAACAAAGTTTATACTTGCTGTTCAAGATACGACCGAAAACTTTTTAGCACTGGCAACATTTCGTTTGTTTGTTCTCGCAAACTGCTCAGCCTTTAATGTACTTAGCGTACTTATTACTTATTCTTCAGCTTGAAGTTTTCTGTACTGTTGTTTATGCAGTCAACACCCGACTTATCTTATTTGAAATGCTAAATACCAACAAAAATTTTACAACTATTTCTGCACTCTGCCGCAGTATATTCACCGGTGTTCCCGAAGGACCATCAAATATGTACAAATATTTATTTGCACTATGTGCTAAATGTCAAAGGCGTAATTTTATTACTTTGTTGTTTCTCAAATTATTTACTTTCTATGAATTATTTACTACATGCAATACTTACATTATTCACAGAAAAATATACAAATTCAACTTTATTTTCTAACGGAAATTAATTTAAAATATTAAAATTATGCACATAACATTTCTTAGTTATAATTTTAATAAATTTAAATCGTTATAAATTATTTATTTCGTAGTTTAAAATTATATTTAAATTATTCTGCAATTTAGAAAATTATTTAAATTTAAAAGGAAGGAAATATATCGTATAATGATAGGAATTAACAGGTACATACATGTTAAAATGTATCAGCTTTTTGTTTAGAGAACTGTTTGAATTACCACTAATTTTTTAAACTCAAACAATAATATTATTTATTTGTAATAAAACCTGTTGCTTTTTGGAATGTGTTGTTTCTGTTTTTTCACTTATAATCCTTAATAATTTGTTGTAATTATTTCTTGAAAATTTCAAATAAATATTGAATTATCAAATGTGTATTTATGATTTTAAGTAAGCATTATGTATGAATAATCTTGCATAATTTTATTTTCAAAACAAAATCTTTATTCTTTCCACACTAAATTACGATAATGACGTGGATTCTTTTGTGGTAAGAGTAGATTAATAATTTTTGGCTTTTTAATTTTTCTAAATAACACATACAGGTTTGTCAAATCTTTATTGAGTTGCATGAGTATTTGTCAAATCTTCGTTAACTTTTCGAATACTTTATTAATCAGATTATTGTATAAAATAATATTTTATGGCATTTTAATTTTGTAAACACATCTCAGTTGCTTAGCTATAATATCACTGTAAAAAAGGCTCTAACAGATTATTTTTTTGACCCAAAAATATTCCTAATCCCTTATTTTCATCAAAATTGTTAGCATTGCTCGTTTAATACCTGTTATAAAATAAGAATAAATAATTTATTTGAGTGTATATTAAATATTTTTGGCATAAATATGAAAATAAATAAAGTAATAGATATTTATTTCATGAATAATATATAAACCATTTTAACAAAAAAAAATTGATAAAACAAAAGAACACAAAACAAGGAACAAAGCCACTAGAGCAATTAAAGTAATATAACATCGCGTGACCGTTATATCTATAATAAACGTGGTTTTTCTAAATGTTTATTTGATTAATTTCTTTCGGGCAACTGTGTAAAACATAAATGAAATTAAATCAACATCTAAATTATTTCATCTTGTTAAGTGCTCCATTGTCTGGACGGAAAAAAATTATCACAAATGTAACATTGTTTACACAACAACGTTCCTAGAATTGCAAACTCAGGTGTAATCTCTATATGCATGTGTGTACGTGTACGTGTAAATGTAAATATACATTTAAGTTGTATATTATTGCTAGACCGCACCCCTTATGACCGATGGGTGCGTCAATGTTCCACACTCATATACTTGTTTAGTTTTGTTTTGATCATTTACTATTTTAATCTTGTGTTGTTTATATATTCTGTTTATTTCGAGGAAATTAAATTGTAATTTTAAAGATAATATTAATATCAAATTGCTTTAGAAATTATAAAAAAAAAAAAAATAATTAAAAATCTATTTGAGCATGATTTGTTTAGTTATAAGTTTGATGTTAATTTAGATACCTTTAGCGATGTCGGAAAGATTATATTCATGCACCGATTAGTTAATTTACTTGCATTATAAGCAGGTAAAGGATATGTAAGGATTAAATTCAACTTCCAGTAGTATTTCACTTATCCTTATGGATTAGTAGCATACTTAAGACTTAGGAATAGCTCATTACGTGCATTGTATCTTTGATATTATATTTTTAAATTCATATTCCATTTCTCTATTTATATACAGATTACAGAGCTTGGTTTCTGTACCTAGGATTATTTGAGGTGTCTTAATTCAATCTTCTTAAACAAATTAGTTGTGGTATTTTAGCGACAAAAATCCTTGATGTATAATCTTCTTCTTTTAACAAAATATTTGTTTTAAATAGATCGATCAGGGATTTAATAAAGTGTGTATATTCAAAGTTTCAATCAAATAGTATACATCTTATTTCACAAAATTTTTGAAAAAACGAAATTATTGAAAATTGATCAATCTTTTTGATGTTTAACTGGCAAAATCTGCTCATTTTGAACAAATTATTTTTATTGCATAGGTCAATTACACATAATAAATATCAAGATGACCGATTTTCGCTCCGGAATATGATTAACTTATGCAAAATAAATTTACAGGCAATTCAATCTTTGCCTTACTTTCTTTCAGACTAAATTATGAAAAAGCTATGAATTCTCCTGTGGTAAAAGTACCTCTTAATTTTGGAGTATGATAGATACAGGCTTCTCAAATTGTATTTTGTTCTCATCGTAAGGTTTACCAATAATATCAATATTATTTATCGAGTTGCCTAAGTATTGCTCTTTCTTTTAACTCTTCATTCAGTTTTCGAACCTTTTATCCTAAAGATTATTGTTAGAAATAATATCTTGGGGCAATTAAATTTCTTTCGTTGTATTTGTAAATAATTCTTCATTGCCTAGCTATAATGTCACTATTACGCTGTCACCAAAAACATATAGAAGCCGTAAGAAAGGCCTTAAATGAATTTTGACCCTTACAGAGCAATTTTTGATTCCTTCAAATGCCTCTTATCCGTGATTTTTATCAAAATCATTAGAACTGTTTTTGAGAAATCGGGTACATTTTAAATTTTTAATAATTAAATATTAAACTGTCCAACATCGGCATGTAAACTATTCAGAAATACAGTATAGGTAATAGTAAGATAACTCAAAACTGAACAGGGGTACAAGTAATCTAATACGTTATAATTAAATCATTAAATAGTAATTTTAAAATGAACAAAGTACGGCACCGTTAAAACCAACTTACAATAAAACAAGTTAGATTCTACTTGTATGCGCTTAAAATTATAAGTATAAAAAATTAAAATAAATGATTCAATACAAGAAACTTTGTTTTTAATATTGAAATTCAACAGTCGACTGTTAAGATATAATAAATAATTAATTTATTTTCATGTTGTTTTTATTAACATGTAGCTTTCAACTTTTGAAATCAGAAATTTCCATACTTTTAGTTTGTTTTCCATTTGAGTATGAAATGTATATTGGTAAAAGCATGTTTTTGCGTAAGTATAAACGTATATATTAAAAAAATGTTTTTTCACGCATTTTGCTCCAGGGAATACAGTAGCTTATATATAACAGTGTAATGTGATTGATTGCTGTAACAACAAATGATTGTTGCGCGTGTATATTCCGTACCATCAGTCTGTTGTTGTCGTTGTGGTTTGCCAATATTGCCAGCGGCTACAACACCACAGCTACCAGATTTCGCTCTCCAAGTGAAATATCATTTAGATGGTTCAATCAGCCGTCAGATAAAAAAAACGTTTTTTTATTTTTATTTTTAAATTTTTGAAACATACTTTTTGGTGTTTTAATTGTTTTATTATTTTGAGGTAGATATTTGTTTTATTTTCATACAACGAAAAAGATTTATATTCATAGTTCAATTTGTGATAAAATGAAGGGAATATAGAAAAAAAGTTAAGTAAACAGGATTTTGTTTAACTTTCGTTTTTAATACAAAATTATATTTTCCTCAAATTTCTTTCCACACTAAATTACGAAAATGACATGGATTCTTCTATGATAAGAGAACTTAAAATATTTCTGGGTTTTTAATTTTGATAAATAATACATACAGGCTTATCAAAGTATATTTTGTATACACTGTGAATGTTATCACTAATACCAATGTAAATTTTTTCGTAACTTTATTCAAAAAATTATTTATACATTGTAAACAAGTTTTGTTTACATTGGTTACTTCGTGGATATAGTAATAATGGCTTTTTTGGAACATATAAAACATTTCAGATCACGGGGCGGTACCATGTAAACTTATAATGATTACGCAATTACATTGTTTCGTGGCGGCGACTATATTTTTTTTATTTCGATATTACAAAACAAAGGTTTATATTCATAGCTAAATGTGTGATGAGATTATTATGGTGAAATGAAGAAAATTTTGAATATGTCTAGCAGTTTGGTAGAATCTGACCTAATTCCAGTATTGGAGCAGTGTTTGCGCAAACAGAGTACAAAGTCGCCAGTAAACTGAATGAACAATGCGAGTGAAATACAATGTGGAACATTGCGCATTCAGGTCATGTTATCATAGGTGCGGCAAACAGCGTTGAACAGCAACCCCGCAACGATTTATTATTTATTTTGCATTAATTCAGTTGGGAATGTCAACACTGAACAAGAAGGTACGAGACGCAACGCGGTAAATGGTACATAACATACATACGTACGTACATACATTTATGAACATATCACAGTTTCCGCGAAATCAGACGGTAATTTACCGATATACAGAACATACGCGTAATGCAAATGCATAGGATATATTAATTAAGCGCTAATGATCTAAAATAGTAATTAATTTGGACCGAACAGCCGGTAACGATGTTGCAAGGCATACACTTGGGATGGGGTAAGGGTCAGCTAGTGCCAATGCGGTCGCTAATAACTTGGAATCAGAACTGATCACCAGATTACACCTAGATGGTTGTTCTCTACAATTTTATCTAGAAAATAAATTCATTTTCGTTTCTCATACAAATTATATTCTATTAAATGCATTAACAAAGAAATAAAACAGCAAAGAATTCAAAATTGTCTTACTTTTCATTCGAAAATGATAGGAAATTTTATGAAAATGTTGTTTAATATTGATATTTGTTCAAAACCGGCCGAAAAAGTTTGAAAAATTTTGTTATAATATAAATTATACATCAAATGATTTTCAAATTTGTATGTAAAATGTACTGCCAAAGAGCGCTATTTAATATCTAACATAGTATTTGCAAAAATCGTAAAAAACAATACTGTTAAAAATCTGTAATAAAATCTAATGTTATAGCCGTACTTTTGTTTCATAATCGATCAATTTTTTAATAATATAAATTGGACTTCAAATGTTGGGTAATTTTATGAAAAATACAATGCCGAAAAGCGCATTTTAATATCTTAGTTACTTTTCGAAATAATCGCAAAAAACGCAATATTTAAATAAAGAAAAATGACAAAATTGTTTAAAATCAACTATTTCTCTTATAATAAAAAATATACATCAAATGATAAAGAATTTTATAAATAAAATGAGGCAATGGCAAAATATTCAATTTCAAAATAAAGCACTGCTGAAAACCATGGTTTATTATGTACATTTTATTCTTAGTTTATATGTAATATCTTTACCAATTTTGAATAATTTTTACAAATATATATTTTTCTCGCTATATTTTTGGATATTTTATATTTCAAAAAAGATTGTCCTGAAGCAAAAATAAATTTATTTTTTCTTTGAGAAGCCCGTACATCGATTTCTATAAAGATATATCAGGTACCGAAATGCTTAAATATAATTATTTTTTCAAAGATTCATAGATACAAAAATAGTTTTCAGAAATCTCGAAATTATTTACAGAATGAACACTTTTCTGGAATTTATAAAAATGTAAATAATATGCGAAGTAAAACACCTTCTAAGTTTGAAACATGCAAACCATCTACGTTCACTAATAACTTAGAATCAAAATCAAAGCAATAAGAACTAATACCAAACATGTACGTTCTGATTTTGATTCTGAACACTAGGTGCTCTGTGGTTGTGTAATTTCCGTTTTAGAGATATGTTCGAACTATCTACTTCCAAGAGATATATATTTATTATGAGCATGCGCTGCGTGCCAAACTAGCACTATTACCAATTGGAATTAATGACATCTTGTAACTTTGTAACTGAACTTCATTCTTGATTCAATATCATTCAAAGATGTACTGTAATCACGTTTTATACTCCCTCCGGATATATTGAGAATTATTTCATTACTTGTTTAGAATATATCTTCAACTTTAATTAATTTTATTAAAGGAAACAATTGAAAAATAACAAAAAACTTTAAAACTTTCATATATACTTCACTCGACTCGCGGAATTTATTTCATCTGGTTTAATACTGATTTATTTGAGTAAAACAGACACAAACTTCTTAAGATGATTACAACTATATATAAATCTATGAATCTGACAATAGCTGTGATATATTTTTGTCATTCCTATTCGGTACGGAAATAAAAGAGCAGATTTGTAAATTGGAACGGAGACAGAGACTTATAGATTCCATTATAACATGGGTACAAGAACAAAAGATACAAATATCCATTGCTACGACAATAACCAAATCTAATTTTCTAAATATAAACTATATTACCGTAAAAGAAATAAATTCTAATAACGTAATGATATAATTTCAAAGAAACAGTAAATACTTAACAAATTTAAAAGAAAATATTGACATTTGTACACTTAGTTATAAAATTTAGGTCAAGTTATGACGTGCATAGATACTTTTCCGGACAATATTCTTGGAAAGTAATAATATTTATTTTCTTTTTATTATTATTATATAATATATTTGTAGTGCATGTTATATTTTTTGTAGTACAACATGAAATAAACCGGATATTAATTATTTTTATATTATACTATAAAATAAATATAATTATTTTTTTATGTACATATCTAAACTTCATAATATTGTATTTTTTTTCTTTGAAAACATATTTTTTAATCGTCTTATTTTATTACTAATGTTAATATACTTACGACAATTGAAATAAAAATTGTAAAGCTAAAAAGTTTATATAGGAAAAATAGAATTTTAATAAATGAAAAATAAATCATTGTGAAGTTATGACAGAAGTATGAAACATGCACTTTAATTTGTGAAATAGAATTTCCTGGAAGTAAAAGTTGGAACTAATCCAGGCAACATGTGTGGAATATATTCCAGTAGTGAATGCAGTAATTTCAACTTTATGATAGGTGTGCAATGCATAACACACGACTATTGACATTACTGCAATGGACAGCTGCATATGAAGGTCTATCAATCATTTGAATTACTCATGCATATTGTTAATTGGATTTGTAACTTTATAGAACTTGATATTCATTCTATATTTTCTTATTCTCAAAATATTTCCACAAATCGATAGTTTAGGTTAACTAAGGGTGGTTATTTTTTTTTTTATATAAAATAAGTTTTCATTTGGGGTATTCAATCAAAATGTATTCCCCTCGACAACCCGAAAGTTAAAGTTTTCTTCACACCTCGACGACATAGGTAGCCACTCGAAGAACACCTCTACACATTCACCTCCTTAACCTGCTTCCGATTTTCCCCTGTAATCCTGCAGTTGCTTGTCGCTTTTCGAACAAGATTTGCCACTCTCAGCGTTCAGTGTCCCCTCATGAGTCGATCACACTGCTGGCTGTTACTGGTCGCTGCCAATTCGATAGATTTTCGGTGGATTCGATGAATTCGATGGTTTAGATGGATAAGTTGCGTTCAATTCGTCCGGATTTTAAGGAATCGATGCTTGAATTGCGTGGCACTTGAGACAATTTTCTTGTCATGGACAATTGGATACTTAAGAACGATGCAGTTTAGAGTGCCAATGCTGGTTATCTTTTTTTATAGGATATAAGAAATTATCTAAGACAATCTTCAAGTCATTTAGAAATCCAATTTTTTTTTTCTTTCGTCATTTTTGAGTTTTCTTTATCAGACAAATTTATTTTAAGCATTTGCGGTACTAACATTAAATTATCAATTAAATTTGAAAGCAAAAAAGTCACTAAAAAGTAATGTATGGCATAAAAATATACTTAAACAAGTTTTAGTTAGTATGTAATAAAACAAATGAGAAACGAAATAAATCTATGGTAACTAGATAAAATTAATTCTACATAAAATATGTAAGCTTTACATTAATAACTTAGTAGTTTCAATCCAAAACTTGTAAAGGAAATAAAATAAAATTTAATATATGAAATAAATAGTTTATAATATTGAATTATAAAACTCAATAATAGATCGTGAAACATGAAAATACGAAGTTGGAAAATTTTATTGCATTCCAAATCTACTTCCTTCTATTATGATGTAAAATTCTTGCATGTTGAAATTAGTTTAGTTTGGAAGTTTTGTAACTAGTTCATAAGTTCTCCTGTAACCATACATAAGTTTCTAATGAAATCTCTCTTTGTTTCAGGTAAGAAACGACTATTTCATGCATAATGCTTCAACAGATCAATGTCGCAAATATTACAAATTCTAAGCAAGTAAGAATTTTAGTCTTATTATTGGCTCAACCACTAACAGGTACTGTCTGCAAGAATTTCATTGTTTTTCAAGTTATTGGAATTTTATTGTTATCTATCTTATAATATTAAACGCGCAATTCTTGTATGTATGTATATA
>CM008235.1:6821190-6839345 GCA_002278615.1 Pogonus chalceus
ATATCGATCAATGTGTCAGTGGAATTACAATGCGTGTACCGGTTTTACATAAAGATAGTAAAATTATAACTCATCTTAATAGGTTTCCTCAAATGTATTGAAAAATTACTTAAATTGTATTTTAATTTCGTATTTAATATACACTAACTTGTAATTTTACCCATCTTTTGTTTTGAGAAACAATTTTAATTCTACAAAAATTTTTAGCAGTGTATACTTATTCTTGAAGAATATATGTATACGATTCTTAAAAAAGTTATATTATCAATTTTATTAATCATTATTTAATAAAAAAATGCCTCTTATAAGTCAAATAGATTGTTATACATTCCAAAATGAATTATGGGTAATAATTTAATTTGAAACGATATATTTCCAATAATGTAAAAATAAATTGATACGGAATCGTGAAATTAAAATTGTATTATAGAGATTAAAGTGCAGCGAAAATGAACCATCATGATTTATTTCCGAATTGAATGCATGAAAATGTAAGTATGGAAGTTTATAATTTAAAATTAAATGTAGCGAACAAAGTTTTCTAATTTTTCCTGTACATTTATTTGCTATTACGGAAATTAGGTTAAAATTTACATTACTGTTAAAATTCATGCAAATTGTTTGTAAATAGGACAATATGTCGTTATCATGTAATATTTCGAGCACGGAAGCTACCATTCACCATTATTATTACATGGAAATAAAAACAAATTTATTTATTTTAACTCATTCCGTTTTCATTTCATAATGAATATAAAGTCCAACATTTATTTTATATCATTTATGATATAATATAACAATGAAAATAATTGTAGCTATTAAATATGTTACAAATCCAGGGATGTGTATGTTACCCGTGGTACGCATTTCAATTAATAATCATAAATTATAGTGACACTGATAAATTATCTGAATATCTGTGTACGTGTCATTTTGAAGCTTAAAATTATACATTTACAAATCCGAACTTGTTACAGTTTTCATGACTCTCTGTGTTCAAATATATACATTTATAGAAGTGATTTCATTTTAAGCTATAATATTTTTACGTACTTATTTAACATTTTGTAATAGCATTTAATATGGGTTCCGCTAAAGAACGATAAGTATGGATAAGTAGGGTATGTTGTAGCTATATTAAGTTATGGTTCATGAAATCGGTTCTTTTGCGCTTTACTTTTATCCACTACATTATGGCATATTATCGTATCATCTGCACTTTGTGATCATGGCTGTACTAAGATGCTTTTGTATTTTTCACAAAATTTTCTTTTTTACTTCTATCAAATATAATCTGTTTTTTTTTTAAGCAAGAGAAATTATCATTTTAGAATCAATGCTTGACTATAATTATGGTAAAGTTACTTCATTGGATTATTCAAAATTTCATTTATTTAAAGGTTCAATGAGCTTTTAAGTATTGAGGTTAGGCATAATAATAGCTCTATTATTTTCGTGTTGAAATATATAAATAGTTATAGAATTTATAATCATTTCAATATGATACGAAAAAAATCAAAAATTTCGGCAGATACAGGGTTAAAAGGATACAAATTAATAAATATAAATTCATCGAATTTATTAAATCATATATACAAGCTATGGCTTGTCAGATACTTAACGTTAAAAAGGCAACAATTAATTTAGCTATTAAAGTAATTGCAAAAAATTTATTTTAGACAAATGTGTTCAGAAAATTTTGACAAAAGAAGAAAATAAGGTTAAGGATCTGCTTATCTAAGTAGAAATATCGAAAAACTTTTGGAATTTCGTATATTATTTATTTTGGACAAAAGTTTTCAGAAGTATTTTAAAATGTAGCTTTTGTAAAATGAGCTTTACTTAACCCTAATAATTTTGGAGAAAATTATATAAAATTTTGACAAAAGAAGAAAATAAGGTTAAAGAACTGCTTATCTTTGTAGAAATATCGAAAAACGTTTAGAATTTCATTATGAAAGAATGCAGTGACATAAATCTGAAAGTATGTAAATAAGATGAAATTTGTGGTCAAGTTATATAAATATAGAGATAAAGAGTTATCCGTACGCCTCTGAAGCGAAGGAAGTGTTCCGATGCGGTATGGCATGTCGCTTTAAAAGCTCCACAGCGACTTCACTACATTGCAAATTTTATAGCCCAATTGATATAATGCTAATAACATGTTGGCTGGTTGCCGCTGGAGGCATTCGCGTTGCACAGGCGCATGTGCCGAGTGTTTACCCTAAGCTGCCGTTACAACCTACCTACTCTATTTACGACGACTCATGGTTAAATTGGATTATAACAAAATTCTCTTGGATATCTTCGTATACGTTTCGTGAGCGTTTATCCTTATCTCCATTTGCGATGCGCCATTTCATCATATATACCTTGCTTCTCGCTCAGCTTCATTTACTCGCTATGTTTTTACTCTTTTCTTTAATATACAGAATCGCGTTTTATATACTTCTACTACAATTTTATTCATTTATATTTATATTATTTCTCTCTTACATATTCCAGATGTATCTGGTTTATTAGATTCCTACAAATTAGATTACACACATTTAGCATTTGGATTACACTTAAAAAGCTACATTTTTTAGGAAGATTATTACTATTTTCAGTGATTATTTTACAGTTTTTGAATGCAAAATATATTCTTAAATGCATCCAAAAAATACAGTATGCCTCTTTTTTGGGCTCTGTCCAGTTATAAAGCATCAAATTCTAGAGTTTTGTAGGGTAATTAGGACTTGCTTATTTGTTTTACTTTTGTTTATAATTTAATAACAGATTTAGTTTTAATAACCGATATAGAAACCGAAACTTCCTTTTATAGTATTTCCTTATTGCATACTTTTAGTGTGAACCTACATTTTTGTTTATTGTAGCTAACCGCAGGTGCACATTAATAAAGATGGGACCCCACACTAACAGCTCTAAAAAACAGCGATATTCAGGAATTTTTTTAAGGGTTAAATTAAATACGAATGGTTTAGGGTTTTTTACTATATTGTTGCACATATTTTGTTTATTATTACAAAAATTTTTGAAGTAAAAATATTCATATTTAGAGCCGTGGTAGCCTTCGGCGTCAGACACCTGCATGGGCGCCAGGCGCGATCAGTCCTTAAACAGGGTAGAACAAAATCGTTCAGAGAGGGGCTCGTTTCAGTTGTAAATTGAAGTTTTTATTGAATTTTTTCATAATTTGTCAGCAGATATTTTTTAATTTAATTATTTCACAAACTGTTATTCTTATTCGTTTTGTGCTTGGAGATAATTGAAAATTTATGTTTGGATTATTACTATCAATACAGTAAATCAAGAAAGCATTATATTATTCAATTGTTTTAAACAAACATGGCAGTTTTATAATTGAACTATAAATGTATTAAATTGTCTTTAAAATTTAAACTATTTCTCTAAAATGTAGTAAAGAAAGTAATTTAATGATCAATATTTCGTTTTTATATTTATATAAATATGTTACCAGGAAGGATACAGAACGAAAAATGCATTTCCATTATACAAATTGAATCAGCAAACCAACATCATGTGTGGTTGGTTAAAAACTAACAAATTTTATACTTCCTTACAATAAAACTACACGTGCGTAATAATACGTTTTATTACGAGTGAATGCAGACGACGCTATGTTCAAAATGTTTATCGCTTCTTTTTCTTATTCCCGGAGGAATTTTTATGGAATAAATTTTTATTTATTTAATTAAAAGTTTTTTATACGTATTTATTATTAAAATAATAATAATATTCATCAAATAATAATTAAAATTGCGTTATTTGAATAAGCTAAGGTACGCTTTAAAAAATAAATTCTTTATGCATAAATAACTTTAATTTTACTGGCGGATATTACAAAATGTACTTATCTTTTCAGTTTGTTTGCTTGGTATATTAAATTTATTATTTTTTTATATATACAGAATCTGAAAAAATAAAATAAAACCGAAAACGTTTTAACCGGTAACACAATATATTAAAATTGTTATTAAATAACTTTATCAAATTTCATTAACAATGTTTATAAAGTAATAAATTGCACAAGCAAATGAACTTAGATGTTAGCTCGCTGTAAGATTTATACCTAATGCGGTAATTATTTGAAAAGATATTAAAAATAATCTTTTTAATATTATTGCGTTTTATGTAAAATAAAAAAGCCTGAAATTGTCATAACGTGCAGGGTCATCCACCCTTCTGTTTCAAATAATATTTCATGTCCTTATATTTAGCTGTCAAATCTTGTGCCAGGCGTTCTCGAGGACGAGTTTGCCGTACAGTGTTGCCGTTCTATGCACGAACCAGACATAAATTCATTACCTTAAATTTGTGTGACGTCGCATCCGGTTCGGCTTGCATGAGGGCTCAAGATGACGTGGCACCATGAAACTTTAAAACAAGCTGTACCTATATTGTTGTTTCTGCTGCATGATATGTTATATTTGCTGCATATGAATTATGCAAGTTACATGACGACATTTTTTATATCGACAATATTTTTAATCAAATTTGTTTCCTTCACTAACTCATATCGCGAAAGAATGTTCAGAAATATTTCATTTATTCAAATTAAGTTTATTTCGTATAAACATAAATTCAAACTCGCTACTTTTGGTTTTAAATGGAAAGAGATAATTACTTTACTGATTGTTTATTGACTTTATGACATCATCATCATAGAATATAATATCTTTGAAGCATTTATACAAAGTAAAATCGCAGACTATCCTATTTTTATTAATTGTTATAAAGGAAAATGTTTAACACCAGCAAAAATTGTAAGGCTAGTTTTACTAATACTTAAAAATCATTCGATATAAAGGTAGCCTGTATTAGACTTAAAATGATAGGAAATTTAACGACTACTGTAATATTAAAAAGTTCATTTTAATATCTAACTTAATTTTTAAGCAATAAACGAAAATTTTCAAAATCAGCAAATATCGTAATACTATAGTCTTACTATTTCTATCCGAAACCAACAAAAATGAAGATCGATCTGTATTATACTTAAAATGATAGAGAATTCAATAACACTAAAGATTCCATTTTTATTGCTAACTTGGTTAAGAACAAATGGCTAAAATGAAAACAATTAAAATCAGGAAAAATCTTGAGGCCAAAGCCTTTCTTTTTTTTTTTTTTTTCTAAACATCATATGATATAAATGTTGCTTGAATTATACTCAAAATAAAAAAGAATATAACAGCGAATAATCTTATCATTTTTGTTCAAAATAAAGTTGCCTGTATTATACTTAAAATGATAGGAAATTTTATGGCAAATGTAATGCTAAAGATTCCATTTTAACTTTTAACTTAATTTTGAGCAAATGGCTTAAATGAAAACATTCAAAACTACCAAAAATCGTAAGGTTATAGTCTTACTACTTTTCTTAAAAATCAAATGATACAAATGTAGCTTGTGTTATACTTACAATTATAAGTAATTTTATGGCGAATGTACTGCTGAAAAAATCATTTTAATATCGAAATTAAACTTTAAGCAAATCGTTCCAAATTCAACAAAAATCTTAAGGCTATAGTCTAAATTGTCTAAAATTAAATGATATAAAGGTAGCTTGTACTAAAAGTTACACTGATAGATAATGTAATGCCAAACTTTTTAATATCTAAGTAAAATTTTGAGCAAATTACTAAAAACGGAAATGTTCAAAATCTGCAAAAATCTTAAGATTATAGTTTTACTTTTTTGTCCAAAATCGACCGATTTTAAGATAGTCCATATCATACATAAAATGATAGGGAATTTATTGGAGAATATAATGCCGAAGAATCCATTTTTATATCTAACTTAGTTTTCAAGCAAATCGCAAAAAAAAATATAATAATCGAACTTAAGACTGAAAACTCTCTCATCACTTAGTGCTACCAATAATGTGAAGTAAATTTGTCGTTGGCTTCATTGTACATATGCCAAAATATTTTTGCAATTTGTGAATCGAAATGCCAATTATAATTTGTTTTTTAATTAATTCTCATCTCTGGTAATCCTAGGTATATACCTAATCAATATTTAATTAATTATTAGCTTGTTTTTTCTTAATAATGGTTTCTAGCATATTTAAATACTACAATTTATTGTTCATTATTTTTGGACAGTAAATCTCTACAAAATAAATTACTTGTTTTTGTTTAAATTTTTAAAGATTTTTGTAATAAAATGCGTTATTTTTGTTTTTTAAAACTTGCTTTATTTCAATAATAATACAATAAATAAAAATATATTAAATTAAAAAATACGAGGGAGATATATGTATAGGATGATTTGTATCCATAATGAATGTCGACATTTTTCTAAAACTTCATCATGATACGTATTATTTTCCGTATATGTAATGTGACATTGCATGATTCGTCACTCACATCGATCAATCAAAAGTTGTCAGCATTCGATTGCATCTTGCCGCTGTTAATTAATAAAAGCGACGCCGTTCATAGAAGAGAATATTTCTTTCCTCGTTGCACTAATTCTTCGGGGTGTAGCACCATCTTTTTTCGCTGTGCAGATGTCGTGACGTTAGCCATCTCTTGAATTATTCAAGGTACAATTTAAAAACGTGCTGCAGGTAATTAAAATGTGCCGCATAGGAGTGCCTCTGAAAATTGATTTTTCTTGGCAAAAGTTTTCATAAAGCTGTTTTCTTTTTGCGGTATTTTTCGCATTGATTTACCACTTGATATTATGCTCTGAGCTTCTATATGTCATCGAGGAAATTATTTTCCAAATCGATATTAGAATTTATATCTTCATTAATATTGAATTTATCTAACCTTTATTTTCAACCTGACACTTATTTTATTTCATAAATTTATCACAATTTTTTTAAATATTATTTATTTTTATTTTTTAAAACAGTTTTATGAACAATGCCTGATATGAATACAGACACTAATTTATATTAATTTTAAGATTTCTTATTTTTGTTGCAACTTAAGGAGAGTTCTCACCCTGGCAGCTCTAAAAACAGCGATATTCAGGAATTTTTTTATGTATTAACTAACAATCGAATCATTGGGGTTTTTTTACTATAGTGTTGCATGTATTTTATTTATTATTGCAAAATTTTTTGCAGTAAAAATATTAATATTTGGAGCCGTAATAGCCTTCGGCGTCAGACACCTCCAAAAATAGGCACTTCCATGGTTACCAGTCGTGGTGATAAAAATTGCTTAGATTTCCTTATACTATATGAGCTTAGAATATTTTAAAATTCAAAAAATTGCAACAATAGCGGCAGTTTGCAAAAAAAAATCTATAAATTTGTTTATAAAAAATCGAAAAATTAAAATATAAAAAAAAAAAATCCTACGCTGCACGATAGAAAAAACAATTTTGCACATGGCCTATTAAGATTTAAGTGATTTCATTAAATACATAGTTCCCGAAAAAAGGAGGCACCCAGTTTGAAAAACATGGTTTCGAGAAAAATTCGTTATCGGTTATTGTAGGTCCTCCACAATTCTTCTTCCGTCTTTGCAATGACTTCGAATGTCTATAAACTATTTTAGGTGGTCATTTTAGACAATATGAAGTATAGACTTATGCAAAAAAAATCGATTTTATAAACCTTCAAAAACGTTTCATGCAGTTTTTATATTTTAAACATTTCTTGTTAATAGATTCTTGCAAAAGTTTCAAAAATGTAAATTAAAGTATATTTGAATTTTGATATTATTTTTTAACCATTCTCATGTTTTTATTAATCAATATATGTATGTACATACTTGATAAGTTGCAATTTACGTTAAAATTTATTCATATTTTATTATTTAAACTCTCTTCGTGATATTTGAAATTTAAAATGAAATGTAGCATTGGCTATTAATTTTAATATAAACTGATCTTTTAGTTAGATAAATCTCCGGACTTCGAGCAGATGGTCAGCGCTTCTGATGGTTGGTTTCAGATATAATTTAATGTATTATACATTAGATAAATTAAAATTATATGGAATAACAGCTTTTGGTTTGAAATCTTGCCAGATTAAAAGCTTTTACTAACCATTTATAATTACGGTCGTATAGAGAAAGGATGTTAACCAAATATTTAAGTTCGTAATATTAACATTGATTTTTGTGTTTGTATTTTTAGGTTAGAAATTATTCAGCAAATATATAATTTTCTTTTATGCTTTAGCAATTATTATTGTAAATATAACGATAAAAGTTATCAAGTGAAATCATGTTTTAACAAATTCTTTTGAATAGATAATAAATAAACAAAATTTGTTTATTTAGTTTTGATATTTGAGGTCCACGAATGAATTGAGTTCATGCACAGTGTGATATTAATAAAATAATGTGAAACAAAAGCGAAATAAAGTGCACGGCCTAGTTATTTGATATCCGAGTGCATTTTGTGTAATTGCGAAACTGTAATATAAACATGCAGATTCATTAATTAGCCACGCCTTTGTGTGCATTTGTTGGTGTTCCCTCACTTTAAATATGTATGCAAATGAGCAACGTTTCACGTTCTAGAAAACATTATAAAACTGAACGAAACTAACACGGACTACGCCATCCAACAATATGCTGCAAACTTTTAAGGTACACAATAAAACAATATGGAATATTTTTAAATAAATTATACGATTAACAAAAAATCATTTGTTGTTTTACATGATTTGTTTTTATTTATATAAATACTAGTATTTATTTGATATAGATTTTAAAAAATTAATAAAAAAGTTTAAGTATTCTTCGGAAAAAAAAAAAAATAAATAAATAAAGTAAACAGAGAATTATCAAATTTAGTTAAAAAACTTTCAAATTATTTATACATATAAAAAGTAGTTGAAAATTATGGATTTAATTTAATAATTTTTTATAATTTTAAATTAAATAGAATAATTTTTTATAATTTTAAATTAATTAGAATAATTTTTTATCAAATTTTTAAATCCTTTCAGTATATCCGTTTTAACACAATATTTTGATTGATATTTAATTAATCCAAATATTATAAATAATATTTAAAATATACAATATTTTTATTTAAAATACATATTTTTTAATTTCATCAATAAACGCAGAAAAATTCAACGATTCACCTAATATATAATTTTTAACTTTCTGAACATTTTAACATTGCCTTTGTCATTAACTTCTTTGCCTGTTTAAACCTTTTCTTTACGCTTCGATTTGCTTTGAATATAATATATTTTGTATTGTTATTAATAAGAGAGAGAAAGAGCATATTATGGTTGCCTAAATACGAGTTGTAAGGTGCACCTATTCTCCATAAGCTGAAAATTTTGATAGTTTTTTTTAATTTTCTTATTAACTGATCATTTTTGGTTAAAATCAATCAATTAAAAACGATAGTTTACGCTTGAGCATCAATACATTTTTGTTAAATAATTTGTAAACTATTGGACTTAGAACAAAGAAATTTTAAAAATGTTGTTTTTAAACATACTTCTTAATGTTGTTTAACTTTTGTTGATATTCGTTAACTATAAAATCTACTTTACTGGTACACTTAAAAATATTTAAATGAGATTTATTAATGAAACTGACCTTTAATTAACTAATAATGATGTACAATCANAACGACATGTTATTTTTTTTTTCTTTTGTTTTATGTGGTCGTTTTTTATGTAAACTAGAAATATAGTGTAATTATCAAGTCGCATTTTGTTAGCTTGATATGCGTTTTATGGTGGCAGTTGACAAAATTACATTCCATTTTGTATTTACAGACACTAATAGTAGTTAAGTTTTATCTATATTGCAGGCAGGCGTAACTTATTTTATTTTTTCTGTTTATTTGTTTTTATACTCACGGGAATTTATTATATTCATATCAACAATATAATTTAGATCATTTTAGTTCAGTATTATATTTAATGTCCAAGCAAAGTTAAACTTTTTATAAAGAGTAAATAAAATATTTAATTTTGAGGTTAAAAACAGAATAAATCGTTGAAAGAGATTTAATTTGTAATAATTCGTTAATAAATTCATTTTAGAATCTAATAGGGGTNCATTCCCACTTATTATTTTCTCCCATCTGTACTAAGAGGGTTGAAACCGCTCCTACCTTTGTACCCGCTAAAGCCAAGTTTAAGAGTCAGCAGATTCTTTAAGTTTGCACCGAAATTTCCCCCACAAGGGGTTTAGAAAGATGATATAGTTTATATCTAATAGAATAAATCAATAATCATATATAAATTTAAAAAAAAACATGAATATTTTGAATTAATATAAATCGTTATTTTTGACAAATATAGCCTACTTTTCGGCATATTATATTTTTTGCATTAGTTTATGAGAAATATAATTAGTATATTTTTATATTCCTATTTTCAGCTTCGTAGCGCAATTATTTCTTGAAATTTTTACTAAAAACAAAAAATAAAATAGAAAAAATCTGGTAAAAAAAACTGGACACTCTTACTATTTTGGCAAAAATTGACCTATTTTCGATATATTATTTGGATTACTTTGGTCTGTAGGGAATATAATAATACGTGTATTTCTAAATTTTTGGGTTAATAACGCAATTATTTCTCGAGATTTTTGCAAAAACTAAAATGTTGAAGATCAAAAAAAAATAGTTTTATTATTTTTAGCAATATTGGCTTATCTCAGCTTCTTATTTTGGTTACTTTAATCAATAGTGAATATAATTACGAATATATTAAAATTTTTATCTTCATAGCACAATTATTTCTCGAGATTTTTGCAGAAAATATTAAAATGTTGAAAATATGTAAAAATAGTTGGACTATAGTCTTACTATTTTTGGAAAAATGGCCTATTTTCAGTTTCTGTTTGCTCAAGTTTATAGAGAGTAAAATAATACATAATACATAAACAAATTTGCATCAAATTTTTTTAGAAAAATAATTCTTTAATAGTATACCTAAAGAAAAATTAAATATTATTTTTAAAATTATGTTAGTAATCCCACATTCAAGTATAGTTCTTAATTATTTTACTTCGCGTGATACTATTTTTGAAAACTCCATTTGTAGGTACAGTTTTGCATCAAATAGATTTTTTATGTTCAATAAAATATTTTAAATAATTATTTCTATCGTTTACGAAATTAGCAATGTTTTCATTTATATATTTTAACTTTAAAATAACTATTAACAATTTGTTATATATTAAGCTTGTATAATAATGGACTTTAACAATTTTCAATTTATCACAATAAATAATTTATAGATCTACGTCAATATACTGTAAAGTTTTACATAAAATAATTAAAAAACTTTTTAAAATCCCTGGCTGTAAAAAACAAATGCGCGCAATCTCTTCACCGATCGATATTCAAACGAATAGAAAGATACTCGGTTAGAAAAATCTACGAACCGAGATTGTAACTAATTATCAGTCCAGTCAAATGACCACTACCTGCCTCCGAAAACAAATGATACAGAATAATTAGTTAACAAGGGAACACGCACGTTGAATATTGTTTCCACAAAATATTGACATTGTTCCATTGTTGCTTGTATATTTTCTAATCAAGTGAGAAAATTACAACTGTACGATCACAGGACGTTTTAAATCTTTACCAAAATGAAGTTACATTGAAAGGATGGATGGTGTTCATTAAACTAACGTGTTGCGACGTACGAACAGATTAAATAAGACACCACGTGGAATGAAATTACCTCCTAGCGAATTAGGTATCTATCGGTGAAAGTATTGATGTTGTTCCAACGGATTTTTAAATTAGATTTCCTATTTTTTCTTCTTTTTTTCTTTTTATTTTTCTAAGTAATGGATCTTCTGAAAACATGAAAAGTCGTTACTGTAATGGCAACAAAATTAAAACATTAAAGCTTCATTACTTCATTACGGTAATAGCGTTGCTTCTATTTATTTATATAAAAAAAGCAAAACAAAAAACATACTTTTTTTACAAACACTCACTTTTTATTCAAATTTTTAAGTTTACATAATTTATTATGATAAATTTTAATTTTTTAAGGGGCGACTCCACCCTGAAGGTTTCAAAAAATAGTTTTTTTTTTTATTTGGATAAATCTATTTCTTATACTGTCTAGAATGACCCTCTAAAAGGGTTTATTAATATTCGAAGTCATTGCAAACTGCCACCATTTTTGTAATTTAAAAAAAACTATTTTGTTCTACCTTGTTTAAGGATTGATCGCGCCTGTCACCTATGGAGGTATCTGACTCCGAAGACTACCACGGCTTTAAATATTAATTTTTTTACTTAANTTGGAAAATGGGTAGATGGGTAGAAAGAGGCATCCTGGATAAAACACTATTAGAATCGTGGTAGGATAGGGTTGGTCGGTCGGTTGGTTGCGGCCAGCTCGCTATTAATCTCCTTAATTAGTTTTTGCCGGTCCACTAGGTTGGCAAGTCGCGCGCGAAATAATATCGATCGATTATTGAGTCGACGCCAAAAGCTGCATACTGTGATGAACAAATCACACCTGAAGTGTTATTGAGATACTTTGAAGGTCATTTTTTTAATCATTAATTTCAACTTATTTATTTCATTAAAATTATTCATCTATTTTTTACCCTTTACATTTAGATATACAACATGTTTTGTTTTTTTACGAAAACAAATGAATAATTATTAAAGCAGCTTACTACATATAATTTATTAATTAAATTATTTTGTACAGTGAATAAAAAATAGTAATATTTTAATTCATTAAACATTAAAAAGTTGCTAACATACAATGAACTTTTTTTTATACGCTATAACAAAAAAATAAAGCTGGATAACTGCAGGAAAACAAATTACTCTCTAGATATTAAATTCTGTAAAAAATATTATTTTAATTTATATATTTAATTAAATCGTCTATCTAATTTTTATTCTTTTAATTTGATATACCGGGTATTTACTTTTTTCTTTCATACGTAACTCAGTGGTGTAAAAAAGCCATAAATTTTTCTCTACTAATGTTAGGACAAATATTTAAATACAAAAGTTGTTATAATTGAAATTTGAATCGAATGAGCCTTTTTTTTAATGATATAGTACTATCCTGTCACAAAATACAGGAAAAATAAAATTTGCATATTTAAACATTGTACAGAGTGTCATGGAAAATAAAACAAATAACTTTAATTTAAGTGACATTGTCTCAGTTCTTGTATTTATGAATTTCCCTGTAGTCTTTCTGTATATTTAATAATTAATTAAATAAAATATTGATGAAATCATAAATTTAAGTTTTTATTCGTATAATAATTGATTATAATTTTGAAGCTACCCTTCACAATTAATCATCTATATTAATCTGCCAAATTTTTTACATCGTCTTTATTTTAATTGTAAATAAGTCGTCATTATTTTAATTTTCCTTACATTAAAATAACAATTGAAGGAACACAAGGTATTAAGAAATAATTTATTTTATTTTGCATTAAGATTTATCCATTCAATTTCCTATATAACAAAATAACAATTAAATCATATACACTCGGTAGAATATGTTTTGTTTAACAATAAAAAATAAATTAGCATACTAGATATAAATTGTTAATTATGTTATTTTGTGTAGTAAATTAAAGTAAATTATATTTAAAAATATAAAGCTTTTGTAGCAATCAGATACAACAATTGCTATCTTTAATCGTTTTTGAAAATTGTTTCTAATAAAATATCCAGAAATGCAAAATATATCCATAATTTACGCGAAATTCCAGTCATGAATGTGACATTGTTTCCATCACTTAGTAGTTTTAGTTTTCGCTTAGTCGATAACTTTACCGCCTAATCCCGTGTCTAGCCGATGGCGGGCTCAGCGTCGGCGATACGTCACTCAGAGAACGATGCGAAACTGGGAAGGGTGACATGAATAATAATCAAGGCAACAAGGAGACATTGCAACAAATTTCTACAGATAACTTTCTAACTTCCAACAATATTTCCTTTTCTAATTTATGACTTAATCAATATTATTCTCACGATTCAAATTTTTATTCAAATTGTTAAAAACTTAATACCTTAGTTCATTGGCTTTTTCGGAGGTTGGAGAGTTAGTTTTTATAGTGGATATAATGAACAAGAAAGTTAAGTTAAATATTTTAAAAAATAATCTAAAAAAAAGATCAGAAAAATTGGAACTTGGTGGTTATTGTAATTTCCAACATGATAATGATCCCAAACAAACCGCCTACATCGTCCGGCAGTGGATCATATATAACGTTCCCCATATATTACAGACTCTTCCACAATCACCTTACCTAAACCCCATTTAACATCTTTGAGAAGAACTAGAAAGACGGGTGAGAAAACTTAACATTTCCAGTGTCTCAGATAAAAGAACTTCTGTCTAAAGAATGGAAAAAAATGGTTCAGAGATATCGCAAAAATTAGTATTTTTTATGCAAAAAAAAATTAAAAGAAGCTAAAAAACAGAATAGATGCCCGACAGAATATTAACTATTTATTTTTATTTTTCTAAAATTTACATTGTTTACTTATAGTGTGCCAATACTTTTGTCCCTAGAAAACTGGCATATATTTAATTTTCTTGTGATTTTTTAATTAGAATTTTATTTCTGTTATAACTTTTTTTTGTTAATTATATCTTTTCATAAGGGAGAATAGTTATAGCAAAAGATTGAATTAATTGTTTTACTTGTGTGCAATTTATTTATAATTTTATTCGTATATTATGGGTGTGCCAATACTTTTGTCCTCCTCTGTATGTATGTAGATAAAAAATGTAAGAGTAAAAGTTAGAAACGAAATGAGAATAATAAATTGTTGCAATTTGGAGGAGAGAGTAAATGAATGAATAGAGAATAAAATAATGAAATAGTAGCGGCAGAATATACCGAATGCTATTAGAGTGTTTAAAAAGCAAATCCTGCTTAGCGCAGCAGTTATCAATCATGGTACAACGAGCACTCTATACTGCATATAAAAGCCAAATCAAAGCACTGGGAAATAACGCCATAATGGAGTAAAATTGCAGTGAAATACCTAACTGGGAATAAAACCTCACCGAATCGAACTGAAGGAGATCCTCAGTGAGTTGAGCTGAACTGAGTATGGTGGTAGACATGGATTGTCTTCCTCCTGGCGGAAAAAATACATTGAAATCGGATTAAAGCCATTCTTAGCCGTAACAATAGATTGATTGTCTATCCGTCAGGCTGTCGTCGAGAGCGCGCTCCGAACAAGATTGATGTGATGAATGCGAAACAAAAGTGGCTCGGTGCGGGTGTTGCTGAGCCAGCTCTGATAAAAACTAGATTAAAATACTTTCGGTTCTCGCTTGCTAACTGCCATCAGCGAGGTTATACTCTAATCGAATGGTATTAAGATTATATCCGACCAATGTCTGTTTTCTAATTTGATCCATCTATATTATAAACCTTTTTCATCGTTTCCCAACCTAACCATTTATTTTCTTATGTTATAATTCTTCATTTTACTATTAAACTATTTAAGAGTGAAAATATGTTAAAACAATCAATTTTTATTTTGATACGTTTGAAAAGAGCAATCTTTTTAGACTCCGATATGAACGAGGCCATTATTGATGTATCCTTTTATAGAAAATCGCTTATTGGTGGCTCACGGCTCGTATCCTTGAGCACAAATGCGTTGAAATCACGCGTGCGGAATCACAATCGGCATGTTGATGGCATGATGATCACAAAAATGGATTTAAGTAAGGATCACGTTCAGGAANATAATAATATATTTGAATACATTAATGCGTCAGTGTATTTGTATTTATTTAAATGCAAATGGTTTAAATTCATAATAAGAAATGAAATATTATATATATTTCTATTTTTATTCGCTTTATAATTTACTTCGTTTGTATTATAAAACTTTATGTGTTTTATGTTTAAGTAAATTAAATGTTTATTTAGCAAAAAGTTTGTTTAAAGTTTTATTTATATATCAGCAATAGCACAAAAGGCATTATTAAATACATACTGGAATCCGTTGGCTTAATGACTATTTTTTTTAATTGATGAAGAGTACAATAGATCAAAGCTAGATTAGATTGAAATTAATTTAAAAAAATAATATTTAATATTGACATATTATAAATGTATTATTGGTTAGATTTCTACTGTATATTAAAGAAAATTATTAACAAGTATATAAATTGTTTTGTTTGTTGTTAAATTCATAAAAGAAAGAAACAAAAAACAAGACAGAGACAGAGAATAAGATGATGGCGTTACCTGCGTTTGTAAAAAAAATAGAAAAATAAATAACTATTTCAGTGATGGTGAACCTTTTTAAGTAGTCTCATGGGTCACTAAGTAGAGAAAAAGATTGAAAATTTTGAGTTAAAAACTTTATAACTATTGAAAATGGCACCCAATGAAAAAAATCATACGTCAAATTTTAGATAATATTTTAAAGAATACGTGTTGCAAATTTTAACGAAATTGGTCTAGCAGATTTTGACATATCTTGTACACCAGTTTCCAAAAAGTCGTTTCGAGAAAAACGGCGTCAGAGTCTCAATAATAAATATTAATTTTAATTGTTGTAACTTCAGAAATAGTTTGAATTTTGAAATGGTTAAACGGTTCAAATATTCTTGAAAATATAAACAATTTATCTAGCAAAGAAAAAAATTATATAACCCTTTAATTTAAAGATATAAACTGAATCAAATAAAAAAAAAATTAATTTTAAAATTTGGTTATATTGTATGATATTTCTAGAAAAGAATTTTTAACTATAAATAAATATATAATCTTAATTATTTTAATGACGATATAAAATCATATAAATTGCTCACCAATCAATCTAAATACAAAAATAAAGTAACAATTTTTTGGTAAATAATAAAGTGAAAAAATATAATTAAAATGAAGATAATTTTGTTTAAAAAGTCGTTCGATATATTAGTAATATACTGTAACATTTAAATAAGATGTTAATAGTAAATTGTGATTATAAAAAAGGTAAAATTTATACCCTTTAGGTTGATTGTTGGTAGTTGACCATTAAGTTTTAAGCATTCGTAGAGACGAAGCTCGTAACTTTTACGTAAATTTATCGCACTAAAACAATACCCAAGTCGATTTAAACACAATTACATCTTAGTGCTGCGAGAAAATAAAATTGTAATAAAAAGTGGTTACAATTTAATTCGACTGTTACCTACCGTATATACCAGAATGAAAACGTGAAAACGAAAAAGCATACGTATATTTACACGAGGGTACAGTGAAAACCAACGCGGTTTAAAGTTTGATTGGAGGACGCTCGAGCGGAGACGTCATCGCAAGGTTTACAAGTGGACGTTGGATGTTGCACCATGATTTCCGCTGTATGCGTCTCTTCCTCTTCCCGATTGAAAGTTAATGATGCGATGCACTTCAAGGGTTTGTTAGTAACAATTTTTAATTGCGATTCGACGTAAAGCGTACAGGGGATGAAAGTTTTTCAAGGTTTGCTTTTGCGTGGAATTTAATAACCATGAGATGCAAAAACACTGATTAAAGTGTTTTATGACTATTTTTTTGCATGAATCAATCATTATTTTTACATTCATTATTCTAAATTAAGTGTCGTTTATTCGACAGAAAGTTTATTTCTCATAAATATCTCCTAGTAAAGACTATTACACGACTTACGAAATACGATTTTGTTTTGAAAATTGAAGCTTTAAATATATAAAATCTTAAAAAGTAACAGTTAGAAAATTAAAAAACAAATAGGTTTTTTGAAAAAAACTACGAACCCCATTGACTTTATAACATTTTGTTAAAAGAAATTTTGAAAACTAAAATAGTAAACCTATATATTGAGATAATATTTTATATATTTAAAAAAATATGGGCAAATACTAATCAAATATATGAATAAATAAAGTTATTTTAAGTTTTCCATTCTCTTATATAACGATCGTTTTTTACGTCCTCCGTCGTTATAAGCGGTTTCTACTGTATATTAAAAACAATTTAACAACAAATTATTAATATATTGTAACGGATGAGTCACCGCTGATGGCTGACCTTGATGCAAGCGATAAACAACACGCGTTTGTGTTATCGAATAGACTGGAAAGTACTCGTAACTGCCAAACATTCGAGACTCGCTGGCAGTATATTAAAGAACACTCTGGAGTAATGTGGGTCAACTATATAAGGAAGAATGTTTGCCTACGTTAGTTAGTTAAGAAC
>CM008235.1:6912929-6928506 GCA_002278615.1 Pogonus chalceus
GTTTTTGTAAATGAATGCCCTATTTTATTTCTATACTCCTTAACAGGGCATATTTTGTTTGGTTATGTAATATACTAACAGAGCAATTATATGTCAGATTGACTTGTGAAGGTAATAAATATGTAGGTAACGACAGTGGTATTAATTTTTGACTAAACATTTCCATTAAGAATGTAAACAAGTAACATTTTATAAAAATTTGGACAGCGAGCGCTTTTTCTATGGTACTATGCCGCTCTAGAGCGACAAAGTACCATTTTGCGCTCACAAAAGACGGCGCAAAACGCCCACTTTGTATAGCGACTGTAGAAAAAAGTATGTTACATTATATTGTAAAAAATGTATTTGTTTAAGAAACAAGATTTTATATAATGAATTTTTTTGTTAAAATCCTAACATCTTTATTCCATCTTTGGGAATGAGAAGGGAAGCTACACGTTGTGGCATGTCGTTATAGTTTCATTCCACGTCGTAACACGGTTCGTGACTCGACGACAATTCTCAAAAGTTAAGATATTAAAATAATTTATTTGCTCGGTCTTAAACGGGAACTTTTCTAATGCGTTTGCGTTTACCGGTTTACGTTTGAAAGAGCATGCGCAATTGCTCTTCTTACTTATACTTACACTACTGTGTATTGCAGGTATATATCTCGTTGGGTAACAAGACAGCGAAAGGCATAGACTCATTCTCGTAATCATTTGTTTCACAAATAACTGTGGATGCTATCATTTGTTAAAGAAACCGCATTGTATATATACCGCAGACGGTTACATGGCCAAGATGGTGGATTGCATATGTACTAAAGATACAAAATAGAACAATGTTATGTTGCATATGCAATGGATATGCTATTTTGTTTTTGTCGTTTTATGCTGTTTGGTTACCGTTGGCTTCCAGTTTATAGGAAAAGCATTAGCTTTTTTTTAAATGAACATTCTATTGTTTAAAATCAAATGAAATTTGTACATTACCAACACATGTTAAATTGTATCTATTTTAAATACAATTACGTACTATTTTTAATAGATAATATATTTTTTATATTTTATTTACTGTTTTAAAACAAACATTATATGTACTTTGATTCTATTAAGCTATGTTCCAATAATTTACGAGACAAATTGATGTAGAGACAAAACGATTCATGTAGTGCCAGTGAATCTTACAGTAATTTTTAACATAGCCTTTAACAATATTTAAACACTTGATACATTGTTCTATTAGCTTTCTAATTTTCACAGCGTAGAAGTCTTTACCTTGTTGTTAATACGATACGTGTTCGATATTTTTGACCACTTCATTGTCGTTGTACTTCTTACTGTGTAAAAAGTCTTTAAATGAATCGAACAAATAAAAATTGGACTGGGCAAAGTCTGGGCTGTAAGGAAAATGTAGTAATACTTTCCAACCCAGCTCAGAACAAATGCGAATTCTTTCTTTTAACTTGAGTCAACTGCCTTGGAATCCATCTCGAATATGTTTTGCAAAAATTCAGCATGTCATGAATAATAGAATGCACGGTTTTAACATTAATACTATACAAATTAGCAGTTAGGAGAATTTTGACTTGTCTATCTTTGCGAAAAACATTATTTATGCGATTTGCAGAGCTGTTGCCCAGAGCGATGAAAATTCAGTGACACTTGTTTTTCCTAGATTAGAATATTCCAATCAATTATACAAACATATGTATACGTTATTGAGAATGTAAAATTTTCAACAAACGTTTTTAATATGGCTTAGTAAATTTTCGCTGGTTTTTTCACCTTTAGATAGCAACAATCTTATCTCTTCCAGCGTACAAAATTCAAACGGAGCTGACATTTTGAAATGAACAAAAAATATTATGTTTATGTTTATTTTGATTGAAAAATTAAATAAATGTGTTTTTAAGGTTGCTAGCTTGATCCTCGAAATGGTTAATAGCCATTGAATGAACCGTTTTATCTGTACATCAATTTATCTTTTTAATTATTGAACGTCCTTTGTATATAACTCAATATTTTTTTGATTAATATTTAAAACATAAGATTAAAATTTATAAACTAATGTACAATTTTGAAAATAAAAGGTCCGTAAATTTGAATTTCATAGGTACCGTTGCTGTAAAAAAATATAAGCGAATGTTTCTTTTAATTCAAATGTTCCCCTTTTTAAAAATAAGTTTGTAATTTTTGATAAACACTCAAAGGTATTGTAAAAAAAATGCAAGTAAAAAAAGTTCAGTTTTATCACACCTGAGTTACACTCATACAGATGAAACAAATTGTAAGAGAAATATAAATTTAAGATTTAAAGAACATTTATAGTATGTAAAAAAGAATAAGTTTGATAAAGATAGTATAAAAGTAGTGAAAATTGCGGTAATTAAAGACATTTTTCCTTGAAGAGGTTCAAATGCTGAAATTTAAAGCTATTATTTGATTTGAACCTTTCTCATTTAGATAATTCTATCTTAAAACTATGTAAAATATTTCAATTAACCATTTTCATTTTTTTTTTTTTTTTAGTAAATTAATATTTAAATTATTGGGTTCATTTGTTTTTCACTTCATATTATAAATTTTTTAATATATGGTTCTACTGATGACTGTTTTGCAACCGAAACGTTTATTTATTGTTTTAATAAAATTATACAGAAAGGGTAAAATAATTATTCTTAATGTTACTCAAATCTGTTAATAATTTAAACATTCAATTGTGTGGTAAGCATACATACATTGCAATATAATAGGATAAAATTTTATTAAGCCATCGAAAGAGTAGTAAACTCTAAAAATAAGTGCCACTTAAATACAAAATAAGTCCATTATATAGAAATAGTAAAATTTCGTATGCTGTACTTGATTTTACAATGAAATTAATTGCTTAGATGCAAATGGTGACTTTATTTTGTTTATCTCAGTGTGAGAGAACACGTTTGTAGAAAAGCTTGTTAATTTTCTACTTGGTTGCAGTTTGAATATACGTGACATTGTAAAATTAGAACTTTAATTACATATTTCTAACTTGTTGAATAACTTTCTAAAATAATACAATGTGAACAATACATATTCCGTTGACATACACAATTTATTAATAAATAGAATAATAGAACCTTAAATTAACAAAAGATATGAATTGTAATAATAGTTTGTGAATTCTGCAAAAATAAACTACACCAATAGTTGCAACAATATTGTATTTTAAAATCAACAAAGAATTTTTAGAAAAATTCTTGTTTGTTATTGTATTTATACTGAAATGCAAGTACGTTTACTATTCTTCAATGCAAATCTATAAACATTTCAATCTTAAGTCAAATATATTCCACATATTGTCAGTAAACTTAAGACATATTTTCATCTCTAGTAGATACTGTAAATATATGCAGTAAACTTACAATAGCTAATGTTGGTTCAACTGTCATGACTATATTACCCTGTAAAATTGTTTTTTATTAATTTAAATTAATATTTAAAATATAAAAAAGTCAATAATAAGTTTATTTCATTTGAATTTTTACTTTTTATATTTAAAGTTTTGCTGTAACCAACAGTAAATATATGATTGCGTTCTTTTTCTCTACATCAGTATTTTTCAAAGTATGTTAAGAATCCCGCGAGACACGTGGAAGTTCTTTAGAGAATACGACGTACATTTTGAAAACATTTGATTACCTTTTGTTTTTACTTTTATATTTTGTCGCTCTAGTGCGCTGTGAATAAATAAATTTTAACAAATTTAAAAGAAAAAACGAAAAAACAAGTTAAATAAAATGTATTTTACATATTGACTGACCTTTCTAAAAACTACAAATGGAAAATGTTCTTTTGCACTTAACTGCAGGGTTTAAATAATTTGCATTTCAAATTTAAATTTAAATATTTTATTACGTTTTCTATCTTAAAACGAATGTAAATAGTGTTAATATTTTATAAAATACATTATTATAATTACTTTTAATGATAGAAATGTATAATTTAAAACTATTTGTAACAGCAAGAAATAAAATTGTTGAAACTTCACTAGAATATACTTGAAAAATAAAGTAATAAAAAAATGATTTTTCAATTTGAATTTCATAAAAGTTAAAAAAAAAAAAAAAATGAAAGGGAAAATAGTTTTAAGATGTGAATTTAAGTTACTTTATAAAATATTTCCAAACGATTAATGATTATGGAATAAAAATTGCATTTAAAAAAGATGGTCAAATGGAATTGAAATGCCTCGTTTGCAGATTTTCAAGAAAGTAGTAAACTAATTACATAATTCTGTAATTTGTCGAAAATTTCCTGATAACATGAAGCAATTAAAGTTTTGCTCCGTTAACGTAGAAGTTTCAATAGTAAAAGAGTTCAAGTCGTTAGATTCACGATAAGTTTTCCATTTGGCGATTTTAGAACGGGCGATAAATTCATCTGTAGTTATGGAAACATCTGTGTTTTGTTTTGGAATGATTTAACTCTTACGCCGGCAGCCGGCAATTTTATGCTGGAAAATTGTTAAAGTTTCTGATGATGCTGTTTTTCATCTGCATACTTGGCGCTCTTAGCGACCATTGTCGTTACTATTACTGCTGCGTTGTACTTTGCACTGCGATAAAAGAATCCTGGCAAATACATGCGATCGATTTTTGTTTGTTTTAGTTTTTACAGAATTTCTACTGCAACTATTTATTTTAAGTTTTTTCTTAACTTAAACGTTTATATTTTGTTCATTACTTTCATTGCAGTTTAATTTAGACATGGAAAGTACTTAAGAAGTCTAACAATTCTTTTAAGAAACAATTGAACTATAATGTTTCAATCTGTTTTTCTTGATGAATTTTGTAAATTTAACCTTAATTTTATATAAAAATGTATTTTTGTTATTGAATATATTTTTAAGGGTTTTTTTTTTTTGCATTTCAAAATAAAATATGAGGATGACCGAGCCTCGCTCCGGATTATAGTAAACTTTTATTTTCAATACAACATCTTAATAATACAAAATAAAGTTATAGGAAGTTAAATCTTTTTCTAAAATTTCCTTCCACTATAAGTAATAAAAATTACATTGATTTCTTGTGGTAAGAGTACTTTAAATATTTTTGGCTTCCTAATTTCGAAAAGTGACATAAAAAGGCTTGCCAAAGTATATTTTGTACTCACTGGAAAGATTACCAATGATATTATTGTTAATTTTTCGACATCTTTATTAAGTTCTACAAGTATTGCTCTTTCTTTTAACTTTTCATTCAATTTTTGAATCTTTTATCACAAATATTATTGTTTAAAATGTTATCTTATGGTGATTCGGTTCCTATCATTATATTTGTCAATAATTTTCTGTAGTCTATTTATAATTTCACAGACTGCCAAAGTCATATAAAAAAATAGATAATAAAATCGTAAAAAGATCAATTTTTTGACACAGAATACCCCAAATCTTTTTTCATTTTCATTTTAAAAAAACGAGTACATTAAAATTACATTTTTAATTATTTTTAAAGTTTATTTTTTATTTTTAATCATTAATTAGTAATTTATTGCGCATTCTTAAACATATAACCATAACTGCTAAGAAATATTAAGAAAACATGTATAATGTAACATATGCAAAAAATTTCTTAAAATCAATAATAAATAATTAATTTAAAGTTTAACAAACTTGAGACCCTTTATATTTGTAATATCCAAAAGATATATTTAATAATATCTTGAAATCGGCGAAGGACTTTTCTGCTTTAAATAAATTAGAATAGTTATATTCAAAATAGATACCTAAACATATAAATTTTGATCTGTCAATAAACATTTATAATTCTATGATGTAAACAAACCTTTAGTTTTTATGGTAATGGAATCTTTCTGAAGAGGACAAAGCCGTTATTTTATGCCAAGAAAAACATTGATGATTTATAAGTTTCCCGTTATACAATGATGAAAGATCAACATTTTCAAATGTAAAACATTTTTTATCAACTTGTTTTTTGGAAGATCTTAGCGAAACATGAGGTAAAGAATATCGTTCATGATTGATGGCTATGATATAACATGCGGGGCACCTAGCCACCTGGGATATAAAGATGACGCGATGTCGTAACGTATATTCACTATAAAATGCATCACCAGTCGCGTTCTGGTTCGTACTTGCATATACATATAAAATCGAAAAGTGCATTTCACAGGTGCATTAATGCATTTTGGATAAGAGTATTGGAAAGCAATTTGTGTATATCTTGGATAAAATATTATGTGTTCTGGATATCTAAAGATTTGAGAGATTTTTCTGCAAAATTTAACTAATTTTTTATTGAGAATATCAAATAAATAAATAGTTTCTCATTTACTGCAGATATTTTACGATTATAGACACGCAAATAAAAAATTAACATTTGTTATATTTTCAATTGTCTATTTATTTTAAGTTAATAAACATCTTTTTACTGTAAAACAAACTTTGGAAAAACTACAGATTTTCGGTAGAACTATTTAAAATAATTCTTACATTTTATAATTTTAATTTCAATTTATTTTCTTCTAGGATATGAATTTGATTATTAATTGTAATATAACCAAATAAAAAACAAAAATATATAATGATTTATAAAGAATTCAGTTTTGATCAAAATAAATGAGTAATGTAATATCTTTAGAAAACACACTAGTTGTCGCGCCTAATAATATATGTAATAATTTTAAGTTTATACCCATAAACTAAACAATTAAACATGATAAACGGTGGCACATGTTAAATATTGTGCCAGAATTTATTGGCAAACCACTGAAGCACGTGGACTGTATTTGCGTTTCAAATGGAACATTAAGCTCTTAACTAATTAGACAAAATTTGAAATAAAATCGAATAGAAATGAACAAAAATTTACGCTATATTTTGTCAACGGAATTATATTTAAAAGTCTTGAATTTTATATGAATTGGATCATTCGGTTAAAATATAGTTTTATAATAATTTAAAATTTTTTTAAAAGAAATTCATTACGCTATAAATGTTTCTTTATTATTGTTTAGACAAAGATATTTAAATACATAAATTGTTCAAAATTAAAATTTGCATCCAATCAGTCCTTTTCTTATGATATATGACGATTCTGTCACAAGATACAATAAAAATAAAATTTCCATCTTTAAGCAGTTTAAACAAATAATTTTAATATAAGTGACATTGTCTCAGTTTTTGTATTTATGAATATCTCTGTAATCTTGGCTTTATATTCAAAAATAAATTAAATAAAAATATCCATAAAAATATTGATTTAAGTTTTCTTTATTCGCATAAAAATTACACTTTACAATTAATAATTATATGAGTCTGCCTAATTTTTCATACTGAGTTCATTTTAATTTGAAGTAAGTCTCCATTATTTAAAATAACAATTATGGGACACAAAAAGCCTACTAAAGAAACAAATTACAAATAAACAGAAAGAAGATTGAACCAAAGAAAATAACAAAAAATTAAGAGAAGTAAAAGAAGAAATAAATTATTGGGAAATAAATTGATCAAGAAGAAAACAAATTATCATAACAAGACTTAGGATAGGATATACCAAGACTACACACCAATATTTGCTGGATAAATCAGAACCTCCTACATGCTGCAATACCATTTTAACCGTAAAACATCTACTAATAAATTATATAAAATACTCTTAAACAAGGCAAAAACACAGTATATCAAACACCTTAAAACACACAACTCTCGCCATTCACAATACACTAAACTACCTCAAAGATATTAAATACCTAAACAAAATTTAACTAACAAACTAAAAAGGTAATCTAAAATAGTCCTAATAGCCTTACGGATACTGACGGACTCAAACCTTAAAAAAATAAATAAAAAAGTGATAAGAAAACATTTTTTTTTTTTAATTTTTCTCACCATTCTGTAAACTGCTTAAAGATGAAAGTTTCAATTTGCCTGTATCTTGTGACAGAATTATAGTATATAATTTTAAAGTAGCTCATTGGAAGTATATTTTAATTTTGAATAACTTTTGTATTTCAATATATGTCCTAACATTAATCGAAAAAAAATATATGGCGTATAAAAAATGGACACCTGGTATATATAACATATCATACTTTTCAATTTTATTCAATACAAGAAAAATTCGTATTTCTATTATTTATCCGCTAGCAAAAGCTCTACTCTCATTACATAAGTTTCTCAAATTCCGAATTGAATGACCTCAAAGCAAACAAGTGGTGATACTAACGTCGTAGTTAGTTTCAGCATGTGAAGCATCTGAAATGAGTTAAAGTTAGTTTTACATGCCGGTCGGCCCAGAATCATTCAAAAAGACTTGAAAGTTTCATTATTAGTGTTATACTGTAACTCGAGTTCTAGATTCACTCGAATAATTCATTTCTCATTTGTTAATAATAATGTAAAATTTAATATATAAGTAGTTGTTTTAAGTTTTTATTTACTAGAAATGAAAATATTTGTCACAAATAATTTGAGTAATTTAGGACAGATAAATCAAAATATTTTAAGGGCAAAAATTTGCAAAATTGAAATTTATTCATAAAAAATGTTTATGTTCTAAGTATAATAATTTTCCATTCGTTTGTAGTCTTAAGACAAAATTTACAATATACATATGTATACAGGGCCGTAACTAGGCAGGGACAACAGGGACACTTGCCCAGGCCTCAGATCGAAGTGGGGCCTATAAAGACCTCTCAAAAAAAGAATATTTATTTTGTGTTTATTTATTAAGACTGTTACCATAATTTAAAAATATGAAAGAACAGAAGCTTCAGAATTACAAGTCTCCAAAAAGAGTCGGGGTATTTCCGAAGTTTGGAAACCTCTCGAACATTTTAATCGCAAAATTTAATCATTGAAGATGGTCTGTCGGTTTTAATTCTTACACAAGCTAAATTTTGTTAAGTTTAAGATGCAAATCCTTTCTTGTATTTCTTTGTAAAGACGATTTTCGAACGTTTAATTCTTGACCCTTTTGGGACCCCTATATCTTATATACATGGAAAGGTTTTTTTTATAAGAGGGAGGGGGGGATTTTCAAAGTCTTGCCCAGGGTCCACATAAAGTTAGTTACGGCCCTGTATGTATATAACAGATCTCTGTCGAAAATATTTTTTTCAATTTCATGTATCTTAATAATAAAAATGTTCTTGATACATTTTTCCTAAAAATCTTGAAACTAAACATTTGGCACTTAAATCGTTTTGAATTTGAGGTCTATTTTATACGTGGAGAATAAAAATATTAAGCTAGTAAATAATTTAGTAATAACTTAGTATAAAATACAAGTAGATACTAAACAATTTATGAAATGATTAGAAAAGCAGTACAGTGCATAAATTCAAGGTGAAATTCTATTTAAAGGCACAAATTTAATTAACTGTAGGTGTAACATATAAAATTAATGATAATTGTTAAAACAACAATAAATTTCCGCTTGGTTTATAAAGTTGGCAACAGTATAAACCGGATTATAAACTTAATTTTGTTTGTCACTATACACGATTGTATACTGATGTAATTGAAATTATTTGGCGTTGGATTTACAAAGCATTTTTATTTTTATATTTTGTTCAAAAATGCAGATAATTATTTATTTTTAATATGTATTATTCCCCCAGCAAGCAATTTCATGAAAATACTATAGATTTTAAGGAAAATATCGTAATTTATATTAAACTTCTTATCAATAGAGATTAAATTTAATGGGTTTAGTTGTAATAGGATATAATTTGCTTACACTTTGATAACATTAAATTCTTGTACTTGGACTAAATTTATAAATACATAAGAAGCTTTAAGCGCGTAAGATATTTACTATCGATTAAGTAATTACAAAAAGCCAAAAATTAACTGATTAAAAATAAAAATTTAAATGTAAATTTTATTTTTTATTATTCTTAACAGGGCCGTAACTAGCTCTTTGTGAGCCCTGGGCAAGATTTTCAAATATTTTTGAGAGGCCTGTCTGAATCCCCTTTCGATCTGGTTCCTGGGCAAGTGCCTCTGTTGCCCCTGCCTAGTTACAGCCCTGATTTTTAATATAATTAATTCTTGAATTTAAGGTGTAAAAATTTCTACTCTTGCAGTATTTATCTTTATTGTTATGTTACTTATATTTTATTTTTAATTTGTTTTCTTATCGTAACTTAAAAAAAAAAAACATATTTTTGTTAAATGAATAATAAGATTATTTATAAACATGAGTTTAGAAGAAAATATATTTAAATTAGTTTTACGATATAATCTAATTAATAATAAAAAGATATATTTAAACAAATTTTGTTTTTTTTTAGAAAAGTAACAAATAAAATAATAAAAAACCAGGATAACGCAAGAAGAAACTGTTTGTATGAGACAATAATTTTTATTTTTTATAACGTGTTCTGACCTAGTTTACTCCCAAAACATTGTGTAAACAAATAATTATTTAAAATTTAAAATATATTTAAAAAATTAGACAAATTATCGTTTTAAAACAGGACGCTGAGGCATTTTTAAAGCCAAAACACTTAAAAATTATAAAATGTTAAAATTAAACAGTAATAATTCAAAAAAGTTTCAGCTGTACCGTATTGCGTCAACATAAAATATAAATTATTTATAAAACAAAACTTTTTTAAAACCGCAGAGTTTTGTATTTTCTTAAAAATTTTACGAGAATAACTCATAATATATAAAAATACAAGCGAAACAGCTGCCATTAGAAACCCAACACCATAAAAACTTGAGTTCCGTAGGACACTTTTGATCTTAGAAGGCGTGTGATTAAGTGAAGGCAATTTGAACGATCAAGCAACCTTGTTAACTGACAAAATGGTCTCTTTTTCATCTAGAAATGACGGAAGCATTTTTCGCCAAGAGTGCCTTCATAATATTATCAATAAAAGTTTCATTTCATATTGACACAAAACAGTGTTGATATAAATTGATCTTGTTATAAGGTCGCATCCTTTCAATGTTTCTCGCTCAAATCGTTAAAGAGATTTTCTCTTTGTATATGTATATTTTTAAAAAGCATTTCAATATGTTTTTTTAACGAAATAATGAGCAAATAAATTATACAATTATTTCTATACATTTCGAAAAATAACGATGTATTTTATACATTTAAAAAAAATATATTTCTTACTTGTTTTATTTTGCAAATAAACTACATTTACCAAATTGCTTTATCTTATAATTTGAAATTTAATTATATTAAATTCTAAAGTAGATTTATACGATTCTTGTTTACAAACAACTTATGCATTTCTAGGTTAACTTACTAATAAGAACATAGTAATTAATCATAAAACTTCTATAAATAATCAATCTTAAAGATACAGAAATGAATCTTTACTTTAAATTAAATAATATTTAATTTTTGCATATTGCAATGAATGTTCTTATATCAGACATATTTCTTTACACTTTTTTAAATTGAAAAATTAGGTTATGTTGTACGTGATAAATAATATTGACCTAAATATTTTTTTACTTTCGAGATAAAATATTTTCTCCTTGTAAAGATTTCTCTTTTCAAGCAAATGTTCAGTCATATTTATTTACATTTTAGAGATCGGTAAATTAAGTTGTAGTGCAAAAATAGTTTATTCTGCAATAAGTTTGGAATGAGGTATGTTTACGCGCCACCTACTTCAACCCCAATTAAACTTACCCTGAGCAGGGTGGGCTGTGTGGGGGAAACGGAAGAGAGTTGCAACCCTGTAACTCAGTTATATTTTAAGAACATATAGTTATCAGTTATACAGTAGAGCCTCGATAATCCGCACCCAGGCTAATCCGAACTCCCCTGACTGGGCTGATGAAAATTACCTCTCGTTGTCCGAAAAAATGTTGTTTGTTGATCAGTTTATCACTAAGTGAACTTATTTTGTGGTTGAGAAGTTTAATAAACGTAATTTTCTGAAAATTCTTTGAATCCGAACCCTCTGTGAGTCCGAACAGGAATATGTTTTTGTTAGTCCGGATTATCGAGGTTCTTCTGTAGTTAAGAATAGATAGTAATCGGTTGTACTTAAGAACATATAGTAACAAAGTCATATTTAAGATCTTAGTTAAGAATTATCTATTGTAAAAAAGACAAGTTTTCCATCGCTTTTATAATAAACACATAATATTTAAACAAAAAAATTAATCAATCATTTAATATTTGGTCCTCGACTTAATATTTGGTCCTTTGAGTAAACAAGGTATATTTCACTAGTGCAGAATAATTCCAAACATGTTGCAAACCATAATTTCTCTAATATTATTAATTTAGTTTCGATCGAAAAAACTTTCTATAGATATGTATTATAATTATTATTATATTAACTTATTAAACACTAGTGTAGGAATAATACCACACAGTTGCACGGAATGTAATCATTCTAGGATTAAAAATTAGACAAGAATGATATGAACTCCGTAATAATATTATAGGAAAGTATTTATACATATATCCGTAAATTAGTAACTGAACAAAATCTAATATTATTTCCAGTACAAATATAATTGTGGTTATTAGGAATGATAATTCTGTTAAACTAATAAATATACGAGGAGAACGTAAAACGTGCTCAATATAAAATCGCAATAAGTGCACTGATGTGTAAATTAAGAGCAAATATCCCTATATTATCCAAGCTAGGGCGTTGCTTCTACCACACAAAATTAAATTACCGGCATTTAAATTTTTTGCCATCCCACCATATTTTGGGGAACTGAAATAGCTTTCCTGAATTCACAAAAAGAGTTAAACTCAATTAACATTATATTCAAGTAATGCCACGATCTAAAAACTCATGTCAAATGATGTAAACCATAAACTGTCAATTGTTTTTATGGTAGACATTTATAAATAACCTATAATTGTATAAATTATTAAATTAAGTAAATTTTAATGAAAATTATATTTATAATTTAAACTTTACACTTTAATTTTGGAAAGTAAGTTTAAGAATATTAAAAGAGAATATATTAAACTGATAATTTAAATGTATTCAAAAAAGACTTTAATTTCTCTACCAATTTCCATAATATTAAAGAAAATACAAACAAAAATAAACTAAGTATATTAAAACGAATAACTTAACTCTTTTTGTTACCATTGAGCAAACATTTCCGTTTATTAAGATTGGCTGGAATTAATTATCTTTATGTCAGTTCGGTTAATTTATGGCATCTCTCTTCGCTGAAAAATTTTTTTTTTCTGTGTCATTATTAAGCTGTAAATTTTTTGCGTGTTGTGTAATTGCAACATTTTTAGCTACCGCGTGGTATGTCCAGCTGGACTTGTACTAATAAAACAAAAAGGACATTTGTTTTATTATTCTACTATGCACTTTGTTTTGAAATTTTTACATCTACACATTTTCATTTATTAGCGATGCGGATTAAATAAAATTGCTTTTTCTATATACGATAAATCAGCACTTTTTTATTTATTTACAAGATTTCAAAAGAATATACGTTTTTCATATTTGTGTTTATTTAAAAAATTAATATATCTGTTTTTTCTTTAATATCCTTAACTAAAATTAAGTCTTTCTAAATTTCAAGCTGTCGCATGAGGCGAATCGACTTCACTTAACACAATTTTAGTCATAAAATCTTTAATCATCTGTAATTTTTTTATTCAAAAAGAATGTATCTATGTATAATTAAACCCAAAATGAAGAAATAAAAAGAAACAGATAATATAACTGCTATATTTCTAATTATTTGATCTTGTTAAAAATTTACTTTAAAATTTTGATTTTATTTTAGGATAAAGTTCAATTTTTGTCGACAAATAGTTTACTAATCTAAACATAATGAGCCTATATATAAGAAAAAGACCATTTTTGTTTATTAATTAATTTTCTTAAGGCCAAAAAACAATCAATAGTTTCTTAAAAGCTACGCGCGATCGCTGCTGTTTAAAATGAATGCGCAATCGCTTGAAGGGTAATACAGTCTATATATAAGAAAAAAAAAAAACATTTTTGATTATTAACTAGTTTCCTAAAGCCCTGAAATATCCAAAAGGTTTTTAAAGGCTACGCGCGATCGTTGCTGTTTAAAATGAAGGCGCACCCAAAATTCAAACTAAAAGTTCATTGGAGTAAAAAGATTCTGAAAATAATTTATAAACTCAAACGAGCATATGTGAGTTTACAGAAAAAGTTCTAAGAAATAATTTATTGTCAAATCATTATTGAACATATAGATGGTGAAAAATGTTATTTCTTTGTACAAAGATACTTTATTATTAATAAAAACTTTTGTAAAACAATCTAGATACATTTTATTAGAAAAAGCAATCAAATTTATTTTGTTTCGTTAAATGAAATTTAAAATATACTTACAATTATTTTATTAAAACTTTAGAGAACCATAAATATTAAGTTTAAAATAAAAAAATAACCTTTCCTTCAAAATACCGTATAAAATACATTTTGGGAAACTCTGTTTTATGAATAAACATGTAACTAGATTTAAGTAAACACTAAAACTTATTTGCAGTCAACTAAAACATTATCTAAACATTGTGCAAGATTTTGTGCAGACTGTAAGTGTGGAGTGATTTCAATTCAGTTATGCACAAGTGCATGCGGTCACCCACATTTTGACAGTACTCATTAAAATGACAACTACGTGTAAATTTATATCAAGAATCTCTGGAGCGAAATGTGCAATTTCGTAATGTTAGGCTATATATCATTTTTATGTCCTTGAACACATTTAAACGACTGATTTCTGAAAACAATAACAATTTCCGAGAAATCTAGCTACTTTATATATAGATTACCTATAAATAATATTCAAACTGTAATACTGATCACATAATTTTATTTTCAGAGAGGAGTCGATATATTTTTATATCCGTTTTGTAACTTTTATATAAATAATATTTTCAGTAACGTCCCTTTAATAGTTAAAAATATATTTTTACTTTTAAAATGGACAACATTATTATGGCTATAATATAAATCCTTATAAAAACCAAAAATACTTTTTTTCTTTTTTGAGATAATATTTTTCTTTACAACTTCGTTACATCAAAGATGTTAGCTATGGTTCATATATCAAACGTAAAGATCTTTGATATATAAATCTTTACACAAATTTATTTCTGTTTAATGGATTCGTTCTGTTTTTTATATTCATCAGAAATTGCATTGAAATTTAAAAATATAATACAAAACAATATGTTGCGATTTAAACTTATTAGTTAAGTGTTAAATTAATATTATTTTTTTATTTTGATTATTTAAATTAAAAAATAATTCATTATAAATAAAATAACTGTTTGTTAATAACGCACAAGAATTTAATTTAGTATTTGTAGTAATCCAAACAACGTGGGTTCTAATTTCAATCGATAATTCGTAATCAGAATTTGAAATGTAAAGCAGAATGAATGAAAAATAAAATTTCATGCTAAAAGAACAGTTTAATAGTAGAATTGAGCTTTTATATATAAAATAAAGAATAATTTTTAAAAATAAAATCTTATTTATGTTATAATTTTATATTTTTATAAAATAGAAACTTAATTTCATAATAAAAACAAAACTGCAAAAAACACAGTCATTTGTAGACTTAGAATAATTTTTAACAAAAA
>CM008235.1:7000708-7011885 GCA_002278615.1 Pogonus chalceus
TTTTTTTTTTTTTTACTTTGGCAACCTTCTTAGAAAGCGTTCGTGTATATAATAACAACATTTTTCGCAACATATAAAACGTTTCAGATCGCGGAGCTGTACCATGTAAACGTACAATGATTGTACAATTTCATTAATTCTTGGCGATGATTATATATAGAATTTTACAATATTTACTGATAATTTCAGGATTTAAACTGATTATGAAGAAATGGTTTACTAAATATTCTGTAATTTAAAGATATTCTCTTATAAAATTGTAAATAAAACATCTTAATACCGGAAGAGATATTTTCCAAGAAATAAGTTTAAATTAAAATAAATTAAATTTGTAATTTTAAATTAGAGAAAGTCGGAAGCCAGGTAATTTAATGATTATATCTGATTTTTTATTTTGAAAAACAATATTATAGTATGCAATTTTTTTTTAACGAAATATACAGTTTAATTATGCTAGGTAAGCCTTTACCTTAATGGTTCGAATTATATTTTTTTTTTAATTTTTAAATTAATTTGATAAAGATAATAAAAGATTATTCTTGGATATGAAAAAGAATAATTTATATTTCCAATTCAATTAGGAAATGTTCTCTTGATTTAATAGTAATTCTATTTGAGAATCATTTTATATTTGATATTTACAATTAGAACTTAACTAGATACATAATACAGCGTATATCTTGATTTTTATTAGAAATTGAAAAAACTAGAATTGTTTTAATAAAAAATAATTTACTTCATTCAGATTATACTTTAAAACTATCAAATATATTTAAGATTTTATTGATAATTATTTAATTTTAATTGTGAATCACTGATTAAAAAACATTATTTTATAAGCCAAAATACAAACAGAAAAATCATAGATTGGAAAAGTAATCAAGAGTTATTAATTAAAATTGCTAAAGTTATAATTAAAGTTTGTTCTGTCTTAGCGATGAATACTTTTTAGATTAAAAGAATCAATAAATGAGATAAAATGATAGCTTTATAAAACAATGCTTCATTGTCTTAAGAATTAAGCTGATAATTTGAAAAGTTAAATTTTGATATCACTTAACGAAACTACTGTAAATGAATAAAATATTACGACACTAAGAACATACATACGTTATAGAATGATTTTTATTAATTATTCATTATAAAATAAATATTTAATGAAATAATTTAACTTTTAAATGTCATATTAAATTGATTATAAATGCAAATATATTGCATATAAAATATTTTCTTATGCAGGTACAAATAACAATAATGTATAAAGAATCGTGTATAATGCGATTTCAATAGGAATAGTTATTGTTAGAAATTAGTAGTACCGTATTATATTTTATCAGCAACGTGACATGTTCCAATGTTCCGCCATGAATAAAGGTTTAATTCATTTATTGTTCGTGTACGTTTGTCGCCATTTTGTACAATAAATAGCAGAGTAATTCATCGTGACATTTGAAATAATTGTGTCTCTTTACGGTCGATATATTTCAAACAATTGCTACGAACACATTGGTTGGTGTTGTCTTCTGTTCTGTCATTTAAATAGTGTTACACGTTTACAATAAATGTCTATTCATTCAGGAATTTCATGTTATTTTAATTGAATTTGTTTTAAACACATCATTCAATTTTACTATGTTTTTGTTGTTTATTATCATTTTGATAGTTTTCATAAAGACCAGAATTTTTTAAGCGTATTAAAAATTCGCCGATTACTATTATAAATAAAAAACTGGTCGAATATAAGTACATAGTATTTATTACAAGAATTTTAAAGGGTTCAGAGGTTATACACCTGTGAGGCTTTAAGAAATCGATTTTTCTATTGGCTTATTTGAAAGTATGAACCTTAAGTTTTCAAAGTCCAAAATATTTGAAGTCGAACCGATGAATACTTCCGCAGTTATACCCTTTTAAAGGGGACAGCCTCAAGTCCGGCCAAAACACATTTCAATTCATTAAACGCGATTATCTTAAAAATAAGTTTTTAAAAATCGGTGACCAAGATATTTCGAGAACATATTAACCAATTTGCATATCTACATCTACTTTAAAGATAATTAAATTCTACAGAGATTAATTGTTCCATTTTCTCCTGCGACTTTTTTTTTCAAAGCCCTTTAAAGTCAATTAACTTCTATATTAATAACCTCCTATTTAAAAAATGCCACTGTATTGGTCATTGTAAAAGAACTTTTCAAAAAGGTGTTTTTTGGGAGCTATGTTGTAATTTCCTGAAAGGCTTTTTCTTATATTTATCGAAGCTGAAAACCGTTTCTCTGTATCTTATTTCGGTTTCTTACAACAAAATCGAGAAGTCTACTCATTTTTCATATCTTGCAGGTGTATATAATTCTCCTATATGTGTTTAGTTCAAATTATTTCATATATTTGCTGCTTTTTTATTTATTGTATTGCAAATTCCAAATAAATTTTCCAGTAAAAACTTTAACAATATCGTTCAATAAACTCGTGCCCTAGACAACAACAAATCAGGCATAAATCTGACTCATAATTTCTATAATATAACAATAGTAATAATAAGTTACAATATATTATTGATAATAGTCTATAATCAAAATATGTAGTTTAACAATTTACTATGTAATACATTTAATTTTACTTGAGTTTTTGGATTTTTTTTTATTTATCTGCGTTTGTGTTTTTGATTTTCAAGCGCAGAAGTTTCTCATTTTTACATTAAAAAAATTATTCCTGATACACATTTTTGTTTAATCTTGAATTTACGTTTTTTTACTGTTGGTTAACATAATGGCAAGTTACTTTAAGAGAGATAAATAAGACCTAGTAATTTTCGACAAAGGAATAGACCATAGGTCCGGCATTGTCGTTTCTTAGGACTATGATTCTGGAATCCCCATTTCATTAAGGAAGCCGTATATTTTGTGAATGAAGCCTATCTAGTTCGTCAATTTGGGTATTGTACAATGCTTGTTGAATACTATACTACGACTATTTGATTATGTAATGAGTGTTGGTCCTAGAGTCTTCCTTTATATATTTATAAGTTTGATGAAATTTCTAGAAATTGTTTTTCCTTACGGTTCGATAATTATAATTCAATTATATCATATGTTTTTGGGGCGAGATCCAAATTATTATTTTGAAATTTCAATTCGAGTGTGTGGTTATTTAAATAAATTCTATATGAGTTTTTTTCAATAATTCATTGTCATTTTCAAATCTAACTTACAAAGGGTTTCAGTCTACCTTCCAACCTGACTAGACGGCAAATTTTTCCTATCTTTTTAATAGAATTATATTAAAAATTATTTTTGAAATATGAAGCATAGATCTCTTTCAAAGTTGATTTTGGAACTATATAATCTAATAAAATTTACGGCAATTTATAAGACTGATTAATAGAAATGAATAAAGATATTTATTATATTAAATAATATTTTTGACAGCTACGTGCAGTCATCATCAAGCAATAAATTAATGATTCCATATAAGTAAACCTGATTTGTGCAGATCTGTTCTTCTATTTCTTTAAATCTATATAAGAAAATATATGAAAGTCTTCTTGAATCCAAATTTAATTTATAAAATATTTGAAAATATAGTCGATCTTTAATAATTAAAAAATAAATGTCCAGTTGATAACCAATTATCATTTTAATTTTTTCAAACGATGGTATAATTAGTCATAAAATCAACACCGAATAACAAAACAGAAACAGTAGTATTATATTCCATCTATAATTCCCACCAAACGCACACAATACGAATATAAAGATGAACCACAAGATATGCTATCATTTTAATCAACAAATAAATTATGTTACACACATAACTGCGACTAAACATTAAACAGGATAGCAGAGCAATGATGCTTTTCCCTAATAAAGATATTCTAATGCATTAGCGTGTGTATCACCCTTGTTGTCTGCTGCAGCTATTATTACAGATATTGTACCGAGGGTGTGGCATGGATTTCAAGTTCAGACTTGAACAAAGCAAATATACAATTTAAATAACAAACTGTATTATCGGATTTATCGGATTTCATCATTGTTACGGCTATTTATTGACGTTTTCGGTTATTTTTGTTGCAGTTAATGGTTAGACCTTGTTCAATATAACTTTGTACAATTACGAAATACTATTGTAATACCTTGTAACATAGCACTATTGTAAATTATCAAGAATGTGTTATAAATTAAGATAATTAGAATATATTTTAAAAGCACTTGATGCAAAACAATGCTTTTAATTTAAACGTATTATATAACTATAAGAATTAAAGAAAAGACAATGATTTCACTATTATACAATACTTTAATAAAACAGAGGGAGGTCATACTATTATATTCTGCAAAAATTAAACAAAATCACACAACAATGTTTAATTTAAAACAAGAAAGGGAAATGATAAAATTATAGTAATGTTAATATTTCATTGAAAAACAAAAGTATAAATATTAGTATAGTTGGTATCCTGAATTAATTGAAATTTAATAACATAAATATATGAACAATATTGCATGGTATATGAACACTTTACATTTTATTATGTATAATTATTAATTTAAAATAAAAATATAAACTTACTTATATACATTATATCAGCACCTGCCATGATTAAATAGCTATTATGTTTAATTCAATATAGAAGTCCTTCATGGACGACTGATTATTATAATAAACTTCATTGCAGATATAATTACAAAGAAAATCCTCAAATTTCACACTTATATAATAAAATTTTTATTTCACTATAGTAGTGAATTCTTCGGGTTAATTTTAAAATCCTTGTTCAAATCAATCTTTTACTTGAGTTTTTGGATTATTATTTCTTTTTTCTAAATGAATTTGCGTTTGTGCTTTTTAGGTACGATTTATTTTTTCTTATCTTTTTTAGGTGCGGAAATTTTCTATTTATTACGTTTAACATCAAATTCCTTCCGAAAAAATTATCCCTGATAGAAATTTTTGTTTTATCTTGAATTTGCGTTTGTTTATTGTTGGTTAACATAATGCTAATAACTTTATTGTGCTGGAGGTTAAATTGCTGAAAAAAAAAATCCTCCAACTCTGTAGAGATCGCCAAAGTTGAACGTTTTTTGGTCAAAAACGTGATTTTATTGTTGAGGGGTTGAAGGATCAGAAAAACGATAATTCTAATCTAAGTTTATCCTTTTAAAAAATAGCCAAAACGGGTTTTTTTTTCTGAAAGAATTGTCCAATTTGGTCGAAAAGTCGCTGAGTTATATACAAGAAGCCTCAAAATGCACTTTTTTTTTCAAACACCCATAACTTTTTTTCAAATTATCCTAGAAACTTTATTTTTAAGCCCTGTACAGGAAATTTACTAAATTTTAATATCATTATAATGAATCGAGTCGGAAAATTTTTTCCTACTCCGTACACATCGTCAAAGTTAGACATTTTTTCGATTCAAAACATTTTTTTTTTTCACAGGGGTGCTTTAGGGGAGCGAAAGAGGTTACGCTTAAGATCACATACATGCCTTGAAAGAAGACACTTGAAACTTGTTTTTCTCAAAAGTTCATTAACATCGATTGAAACTACGCCGAGTAATGATGGTTTGAAAATGGGCAAAATTTCACGAATTTTGGGTGTCTCATTTTTTTCCCGCCAGTGTATATTAGCAATATTTCTTATTTATTTTTAAGTATTTAAAATAAAATCTTATTTTGCTTTATATATTTTGTAAATGTTTCAGTGAAAGTATTAATTCCAGTTAATGCATACATCCACTATTTAATGCTTATTGTAACCTTCATGGCCAATAGATTCATGTTTACTGCATAAAATATCAAAATTTTATTCTAAAGAAGCAAAATACAATATTTTATCATTCAGTCCTGGAAAAATAAGCTGTTTTTTACAACCATTGAAAATACATAACAATGCTTTAATAACCAATTTATGTATACTCTGTCTGAATAACTTAGTTAATCTATGCATTTACTAGTGACTGTATACATTACCTAAGTTAACTCTGGAACTCTAATATACATATATAAGAAATAATTTACAGTAAATATATTTCCTCGATTCAAATTTAGTGTATCTTTAAGTTTGGACTGATTAGTAATAAAAACAAAAGATCAATGATCATTTATATACATTTTATTTATAATTTAATCTAATTAATATAGTTTTAATTTGTAATTTCTTTTTATTTGATGCTGAGTCAAGCTTTAATTGTTTTTTTTTTATTCGTCATAGTTTAAAGAGAAATGTATTATAAACATTTGTATGTTTAAATCAAAATAAGCAAAAATGAAAATAAATTTATAAAAAGAGCAGTGTACTGACATGTAGTGACATTAAAATTCCAGAATTGTGACATAAGCAGAAAAATAAATTCATAAAATGAATGTCACAAACAAGTATGAAAAATGATATTATTACATGTTTTTCTGGTGTCAAATGTTCTCACCACGATCCTATTTTGAATAATATACATTTTTAATAATAATAAAGCAATTATTATCACATATGATAAAAAGGCCGTTAGCTCGTCCGGGAAAATATAAAATTGCACGACCAGTCAATAAAAATTTCCATATAAACCTCATTCTTTTCTGCATTGATAGTCATAGATGGAAGATACTCTAGGGTGTTCTTATTTGATCCTGCAACCCGAACAAAGACTGATGAACTCGAAGAGCTTGGGTAACGTAGCAGTTAACTGCGTCATTCTTGGTGGGTTTTAATTTTGTGAGGGTGCCGATCGTCTGGCACTATTACGTCAGACTGAACCAACGTTACTTTCTAAATAATGCAGGGTTACCGTCTTTTTGTTGCACGATATATTCTGCGCAAAATACAATGTGGGTTTAACAAACACGTGCTGAAGTTTCTGTTTAATGTCACAATTGGATTATTCTGGACTTTTTTGTTTATTGGAAATTTGAATTATTACCCACTAAATGAATTATTGGTTTTTTAATGGGTTTTAATTCAATTGCTACTAGCGACTGAAAATTTATTTTTATTATAGGGTCAAAATATAATTTTAGTTATTTATTGCTGAAGGGATAAAATGTAATTATAGTAGCATTAATATCGCTGAATAAGTAAATAAATAAATTATTCAAAATAAAACGAATGATATTTTTTAAACAATATGAATTATTTATAAACAGGAAATGAATAGTTTTTAATTAATTTAAAATTAGTTTCTATGGATAAATAAACTACTTTGAATTAAAGCGTGGGGGTTTAAGTACAACTAAAATATATAATTATATGAATGATTATCACGAAATTATGTTAATAATTATAATTATAATCAAATATCATTTATATTCAAAGTATTTCAATTTATAGCATTATAAATGGATATTAGCAAATTATACTGTTATTTTGATTGCATACACTTGAAATGATACATATAAAGTTAATATTAAAAACTATTTTACAATAATGTATAATAAAAATGTAAATCAATAAAATATATAAAAGTACTTACAGTTTAGTTAAGTTTATAGGAGGTTTAATATTTTTAAACTTCGCTTACCTGAAACAAAAAAAAATAGAATTAATAATATATAAATTAAGTTAAATAATTGGTTTAAAGATAAATTCTCTTATTTCGACTAGAGTTTTATCATAAAAAGAAACAATTATAAAAATAAATTAAAGCTAAAACAAAATCATGGCAAGAATATATATCGAAACTTAACGAATCTACAAACCCTAAAGAAGTCTGGGACAGTATTCGTAAAATAAAAGGTACTCATAAACTCCACCATACATCAGTAATAAAAAAAAATGACCTTTTCCATACAATTCCTCAAGAAATAGCAAATATTCTGGCCGAAACCTTTGCACAAAATTCTAGTGACGAATTATACCCAGAACAATTTCTAAATTACAAAATTCAAGAAGAAAATAACAAATTAAACTCTGAAGCCAACAACAATTTAGAAATTAACAAACCAATAAACATATCAGAACTGCTTACTACTATAGATTCTTTAAAAATTAAAAGCAGCCCAGGACCAGACCAAATCACCTACCAAATGATAAAAAACCTACCTAAAAACGCTACAGATCAACTAATCAAAATATATAATAAAATATGGACCAAAAATACATACCCGACTACATGGCAAGAAGTTCTTATAATCCCAGTGTTAAAACCGGAAAAAGACAAAATAAATCCGCACCACTACCGCCCTATTGCTTTATCAAACAATCTGAGCAAAGTACTACAGAAAATTATAAACCGAAGGCTTACCTGGTACTTAGAATCAAACAATATTTTTAACACCGCTCAAAGTGGGTTTAGGCACAAGAGATCAACCCAAGACCAAATTATTACTTTGATAACCGAAATAGAATATGCATTTCTCTACAAACAACATCTAGTTGCAATGTTTATTGATTTAGAAAAGGCTTATGATAAAACCTGGAAACATCTTATCCTAAAAAATATGCTCAAATACAATTTAAAAGGTAACATAATGTTATATGTTCAAAATTTCCTTAAAAATCGCTCATTTCGTGTGAAAGCTAATGGTTGCATATCTGATCCCAAAATACAAAAAAACGGAATTCCACAAGGAGAAATCTTAAGCGTTACGCTTTTTCTAATAGCACTAAATGACATTACATCACATATACCTTCCCAAGTCAAAATTTTACTATTTGCAGACGATATCGTCATTTTCTCTAGAAATAAAGACATTAACTCCATTGAAGAAAAACTCCAACAAACAATCAACAACTTAGAAACATGGAGCAATAAAACAGGTTTCACCTTCTCCAATATAAAAACCAAATGCATTCATTTCTGTAAAAAAAGGAAAATTCATCAAAATCCGAAGCTTGTAATAAACAGAATAGAAATAGATTACGTTAGCAACCATAAATTTTTAGGAATTATTTTTAACAAAAAATTGAACTGGACTCCTCACTTACAGAATCTAAAGAAGGATTGTCATCATCGATTAAATCTACTAAAAACATTAAAACACTATAAATGGGGAGCACAAAAAGAAACCATTATGAAACTTTATAGAACTCTTATTAGATCTAAAATAGATTATGGATGTATGGCCTTTTTTACCTCCTGCAAATCCAAACTTGAAATTTTAGATCGTATAACAAATCAAGCTATAAGAATAGCCTCGGGTGCATTCCGAACTAGCCCAGTTAAATCTCTGCTTGTTGAAGCCGGTGAACAACCCCTACAACTGAGAATGATGCAAATTACGCTTTCGTACATCTTAAAATTATCCTATTGCCCAAACAATCCAGCTTTCAAACATATCTTTAATTCGAATATGAATATTAAAAATGATACTCCATCCCAACGCTTAATAAATAATATGCTTCAATCACTAAATTTTACTTTTCCCAATGTAAATCCTCTCTCATACAGTAATATCTCTCCTTGGAATCTAAGGCAACCCAAATATAACCTTGAACTCTTACGATTTCCAAAAACAGAAACTTCTCCAACTATATTTCAAAATGAATTTAATAAAATTATATATGAACATAAATTCACTACAATCATTTACACAGATGGATCAAAAAAAGAAGGAAAAACTGGAGCAGCTATTGTGTTTGAAGACAACACGTTTAAATTTAGATTAATAGACAATACAAGTAATTTTACAGCTGAAATCTTTTCGATAAAAGAAGCATTGAAATTTATTAACGCCAACTTCAGACATAATGCGAATATCGCAATATGCACTGACTCTTTTAGTAGTATACAGAAAATAAATCAAACCTACCCTGATGACAACATTACACAAGAAATACAGGAACACATACACAGGATCATACAAACAGGAAACAATTTAACTTTTATATGGACTCCCTCCCATGTCGGGATAAGAGGTAATGAAAAAGCAGACCATGCAGCTAAAGAAGCAACAGAAAAGTTACCAAACAACACACCCATGCCAATATGGGATTCAAAAAGTCTATTAAAAAAACTAATTTTAAATAAATGGTTTGAAGATTGGTCACAAGAAAATAACAACAAACTAAGGGAAATAAAAGATGAACTAAAGAACTGGAAAATAAATAGACCAAGAAAAGAACAAATTATTATCACCAGACTTAGGATAGGTCACACTAAGGCAACACATCAACACCTACTAGATAAATCACAACCCCCTACATGCTGCAACACCAATTTAACTATTAAACATCTTCTAATAGATTGCCCAAAATATACTAATATAAGACAAAAACACCATATACCTAATACTTTAAAAGAAACACTTGCCAACACTCCCCAGGCTATTCAGAATACACTAAATTTCCTTAAAGACATTAATCACTTACACAAAATTTAACCAACAAACTGTCCTAATAGCCATTTGCTGCTGAAGGACTTAAAAAAAAAAAAAAAAAAAAAAAAAAATGTTTAAATCACAGTAAAGAAAAACATTAAACATTTTTTTTTGTTTCTTTCTTCCATTCGCTAAAACTCTAACTCACTAGTAGTATGATTCAAATTCTTAACTTAGTTGCCCGTTTATAAGACATTCAAAACAATTTTAAAATTTCATAGCGTTTGTTTAAATTAACTATTTATATAAATATTATCATAAAATCTTCTTTCAAGTTGTTACACTTTATTTAATGAATAACTAAACTTTTGATTTATCTTTTATTAATTTAAAACAATTTTCATTAGTTTGTTTAATTTCAATGATATTTTGGTTATTTTATGATTAATAGCGATTTTAAAATGAATTTTATAAATTATGTTCCTTTTTTATTTTAAGCATTTACATAATTTTGAAAAAAATTTGCAATGAGGGAAGTAACAGAACAATATTTCATGTTTTTGCATTATATTTTAGATTATAATTGTTAAGTAAAGGGTTGATTTTATATAATTTTATTATTCAGACTATTTACAGTTTAATTATCACTATATATTTATTACAAAATAACTTAAACAACTAACTGATAACAATTATAATTGAATTTTTACACTTATTTTGTACTGCTAACAATGTTTAACCTTTTCTAATGATAAATTTTGAATCTGTTGAAATCACAAAAATTTGGATATTTAAAACCTTATGGAACCGCCTATAAGGGAGAAGGGGACCAATCACAATAGGGTAGTGGACAATTTTTTTTGAAAGTGGTTTATATTGTGTCTTAAGGGCTATTTTACCATCAAATATTAATATTTCAGTTAAAAA
>CM008235.1:7085986-7102111 GCA_002278615.1 Pogonus chalceus
GTTTAATTAATAATAATCAATTAAAGTAAGGTTAAAACTGCAGAAAAAAAATTACAAAGTAGTTTAAAATCATAAACCGATATTGCAACATTTAATTAATAAGTTACAACCAGAAATGTATAACTATAAAATGAACCGTAATCATGTATGCAACTATTAATTGAAATTGATATTAATGTCAACTATAACTTCAAGTCAACTGTAAGTGTAACTTAGTATTATCTGTAATTTGATCTGTAATCATTAAACAATTGCAGATAATTATCAGTGTAATTATATTTGTAATAGAAGTTCTAATTGTAACTATGTATTTAAAATTATAAAAAGTATCGCTTAAGTATATAGCCCTTTAACTTATTTTAAGTATGTATAGTAAACAAGGTGCTTAGAATAATAACAAAATTACCGTGTAGTCATAAGCGTTTTGTATTGAAAAATAAATATACTTGTAGAAATATATACTTGATTGGTAATTTAAATAATACATTAAAGTTATCTTTATTTACTTATGAAATAAGTTAAATATAATAAAGATATCAAGCATATTTCAGTTTAAATATACTATATGTTCAAATTTCTTGAGTTACTATGTTAAATTATCTCTGCAATATCTCATTTTGATGAAACGTATTACCATTTCTCGGGTATAGACTGGACAGTTCATACATTAATGGTGACATTAAAATATTACTAAAATATAAATAATGTTTTTATTTACCGAAAACTGGTTTCACCGAACCTGAGCCAATCTCAATTTTAAAATGAATAATTGCTTTTGCAGGTTTATGTTTGTCTTCGCAGTGACACATTTCGTTTTTTTAACCATTTCCAACCATAAATATAAAAATATAAAATTGAACTCTCAAATATTATGGATACTTTTTTTTCCATTTAAAAATATTTAATTTCGGTCTTAATATAGATAGAAATGAAGTCAAAATATAACTGCAATACTTAATTCTTTGTTTCTAAATTCGTTTTGACAGGAATAGACATGTCTAGTCTTATGAATATCATAAAAAGTAACGGTATATCTTCTTTATATGTTATTATATTGAGATTATATGGAATCATCAAATTTATTTGTAAAGAATGTTAGTGAATCAATGTATTTTTAAAATAATGGAAACAAAAAAAGGTTTTTTTGTTCCTTATTCCATTTTATAACAACAATTGAGTCAATGAGTAACAATAGAATTGTCTGTTTAACTTAGAATAATATGTTATTTGAAATAATGAAAGCTGATCAAATAACAAATAGAATGAAAAGCTCTAATGGAATATGAGGGCGCCCGTTGAAATATTTTTAAACAATAATTGTATTTAAAAAAGCTCTTGGATGTATAATTACTTTATCATAACTATTAAATACAAATAAATTAAAACATAACCTTAAAAAACATAGAATTTAAGTTTAAGAAAAACATAAAAAATAAAATTTCATATCTCCAGTCATGATCTCATCGCATTTGAATTGATTTGATCGCCGCTTCGTTGACATGAAACGCGTTGCGCATCTAAACATATAACGTCCTTTATACATAAAAGCTGCGTATAAAGTGTAAAATGTCTTCATTATTGAGAAACATTATGATCAGTCGTAAAGATAAAATCGTATGTTCTAAAAAAACAAAACAATGTTCCGAATAAACAGATGTGATTTTAAATTGTTTATTTCATCTGTTTTGGAATTATATGAAAATAATTCAAATTAAATTATATTATGCATGTATTAATCAAGATTACTTATATATTTATGTGTTATTGATAAAATATGACGTTAATGCTTTAAGCCGAATAAATATTCATGGATATTTTATTTAATTTGTTCAATGTTGTTTATAAACATGAATGTTCATAATTATTTTAGATAAAATTTAAATTTAGATTTATTTACACAAATAACAAAACTTTTTAACTTTTATTTTTATATTAAACACATTATACATATTAAATTATTGTCATATTAAGTTAAAAATTAGTAAATTGTTTAATAATTAGTCATTTTAAAATGATGTCAATAAAATTGTTCAATTTTATGTTGTTATGGCGCAATATATGAAGTAAAAGTAAATAATTACAATTCGTTTAATTTAAAGGTTAATTTTTGCATTATTCTAATTTTAAACTATGAGATAATATTAAATATATCAAATGTATGCTCAATTTTAGGAAAATGTTAAAAAATATTAAAGTTTCTTTGAAAATGACAACAAGATACAGCGGAGAGTCAAAGTATTCGTAGCGTCATAGAAACTATAATTTAAAAAATAAAATTATGAATAGTATGAAATTGTAAAAAATATCTCAGTATTAATTTAAAAAAATTTTAACACAAGGTACTCCAAATATGAGGAAACAAAAGTATTCGTACCTTTGAGTTTTGTAAGATTAGTTTAAAAAAAAAAAAGGTTTAAATGTAAGGAAAACATGTTTAGGTATATTTTATAGATTTTACTACAATATTTAAATACTTTTTTACATGAGATTCTATTTTAAATCAGTTTTATTAAAGCAAAATCAAAATGGGTTATATTAGAGGCAAAGAAACTAAAGTAGACGAGGAAAATGTTATAATTAATAAGTAAAAAACTAAAAATATGTCGCCAAATAGCATATAGCAATAATTCAAGTACATATTTAAAACTCTATACATTAAACAATCTTCAGAAAAAGAAGATACAGTGTATTTTTGATCTCATATTTTAGTTTTTACTCGGACAATTTCAATTGCAACCTTACATGAAAAAATAGTAAATATATTTTAAGGAATTTAATGTTTCCTTCCTGCCTTTTATCAAATTAAAACAAATATCGTTTTTATTGTAGTAACACAAATCATGTTTAAGAAACAAGTAGCACTTGATTTTATTTTTACAACATAATTTTAGCAAACCCGTATCTAGCAGCTATATATCGTGGATTACCGGTGAAATATCTCCAATAGAAACGATACAGCATTGTCGAAACCGATATTATTTAACTATTTTCTGGTTCAAATAGAACACTTGCGGTATAAATCCCATGATGGATGAGATTGTACGTTACCGGCATTTTGCAATGGTACAGCCTCGCAACTCCTAGTTACCAGCATTCTGGTATTCGTGTATTGTAGCTGCCACATTTGCTATTGCATCTTGCATTTGTGGTAACACATTTCGAAGATAAATTGCACCGCAGTCACGGAATTTTTACTGCTTGTTATACTTGTTGTAATTATATTATTATATTCATTATATCAGGAATGATTTATTACCTTATTTTAGAAATATATGATATAAATTTAAATACTTTGTTGTTTTAAAATATAAATGATTTAAATTTGAACCTTATGCTACAATAACAAATATAAAAATATTTATTAGAAAGTCAGGTGTTTCAGGTTTGATTACTTTTCTTCCTATCAGAAATGTAATCAAAAATTAATTTCCTTTTCGTATAAATAATAATAACTGTTTCCTTGCAACAAATTTCATGGAACATAAAGATAAATTTTCAATATTCATGTCCTAATTAAATTTAATCTTAAAATGTGATTTTAACTAAGCTTAATCAACAAAATTATATACGTAAATATTAATATTAAAATTATAGTAGCGTTTATCATTTGTTTATATGAAAATATAACCTAAAATATAATTTATATGAAATAACAATAAAGCTGAGTAAATTATACACTTTATTTTATTACAGCTTTAGTGTATAATGTTTACTAAAATATATTTAACAACTCTTAAATAATAGGAAAGTAAAGCGGCGCTAGTAAATGCACCATACTATTCATGGTCCATAAATTTGAACACCAGTAATTTGGATTGATTTGAACTGTTATAATGATAGTGTAGTAAGCAGATGATTATATAGTACTTGAGTATAATCAGTAATTGAGCAAGTGTCGCCGTCCGCCTTAACTTTTTAAGTAAAGAGAAAATATATATTATGTTCTTTAAAGTGTTCTATTGTTTTATATTGTTACATGTTGTAATAACATTTTTATCATTTATTTTTTATTATAAACACTAAAGATACATTGCAAGGAACTATTGATATAATTTGAATTACTCTATGTCAAAAACTCGACCAGGAAAATCTAACTAAAGTGGTTTATATGTATTGCGACGAAAAAGAGAAATTTGTAATGGAACTGTTTTGAGAAAGGGATTATTATAAATCCAAATTAAGTAATATATCTTTTTCCTTACGAATACAGACCACTGCAAATGTTGTTCAGAACTCCCTCACAGTTCTGACAATTGAATTTGGGATTCAGATTTTAGAGTACTATGATTTTTTTTTGTTATTATTTATTAATGCTTTATTTAATGGTTCTTTAAAGCTAAAGATCATTAGAAGATGTTTCGGTGCTTTTAAAACCTAAAAAACTTGTTTCAGCTAGTTTATTATTATTAAAATTATTACAGCGAATAGAACACATTTGATTTATCTTTATTATCTATTTTACTTAGTAAATTGTTTAAAAATAAGCTTATTTAAATTTAAATTTGATTTTGAGATACATTTTTAAATGTGGACTATTACAGTGCTCGAATTTAGATTTTGTTTTGTTAATATATAATTAAATCGATCCGGGCTTTATTTGGTTTATATTGATTAACCTTAGGTACATTAATAATATGTTGAGTTTCGAAACTCTCGCCTTAAGAATTTAAACCGAATTTAAACCGCTTCAAGTAGTATTAATCCTAGTAATATTATAACAATTTATAACTAATTTGAAATTTTCTTAATGAGATTGAAAGCTCCGATTCATGGTTGTTTCAAACCAGAGCAGATTTAAAAATGTTTAGTAATTAATATTTTAGATATAATTATTCAGATAAATTTATTTGATTAAATCATATAAGGTTTCCGAGTTGGTTTTGTCTGAAATATTGGGATTATTTTATAATTTATGTTCTCCTGCTGTGGCCAATTACTGGTTCAATATTTGCAAATATCTAGTTCTGTGTTATCTTACTATGTTCAATTCTATGTCTTGTAAGTATAACTTGGTACTTTCTGTTTTCACATAGTTTGCTTAAGTGTTTTCTTCATTGATTTCTCTTTATTTGTTACATACTATTTTTTATTTTGTTTCCCCTTTTGTCTATATTGTATTGGTGCATCTGCTTCAGATAGAAATTCTTTCTATGTTTACAGACAAAGGTACTTGTATAAAAATTGGTTTAGTTTTCCTTCTCTTCTTCGTAACTTGTAACATATCTTGAATTTATTTATTATTTTTTTAAGTTTTTAATATATGCAGCAGTTATTTAGTAATTTCTATTCGGAAATGATTTCATTCATGACAATTGCAGCTTCGATTTTATTGCTTGTGTTTGAAAGCGTCAATCAGTTTGTCGTTCCGGAAAGTGGAAAATAATTAATGGAAGTGTATTTATATGTTTCTGAATTTGTTCAAATTTTAATTATTTCCATTTGTACTATTGGTGAGAGATAACTTTTGAAGTATTATATTTCATTTTATAAATTATGTTCAAGCAAATGCATAAAAATAAATAAAGTACAAAAACGTGAGAACATTATTTCTGATGAAATTAAAAAGTTTTTTTTAAACGTAAAGTTGTTAGAAATTACCCATAAAATCATATTGTATTGAAGCCATAGATTTTTACCGCATTTCCATATTTAATCACATTAAAAGTTTCAAACAATCCAGTTGGTCCAGAATTTAAATAGATTTCACTCAACAGAACTTTAAAGTATTCCATTCATTACCTTTAAATATTCCAAACAATTTTCACCTCGAAAAACTTTTATTCAAATCAATTAATTAAAACACAAGCCACCATCAACAGTAAGCGTATCATTTATTCGTATCGTTTTCTAATGATTTACATCAATTCCAATCGTTCGATTTTGTTTTGTATCTTTTTTTACTGATCGGCGTCAAGTCTTATTAGTTTCTCGACGTGGAGTTAGTTAATTATTAAATCTGTCATTATGGCGTCACGGAACTGTATTCGGCTTTCTTTGACACGTGGATAACGCAAATAGAATTCAATTATAACATGTAATTGTAAGTAAATATTATTCATTTGTTTAAATCAATAAATAAATAAAATTTAAAAAAACATATGATGATATCAACACTTCTGATAAATAATTATTATCATTTTTATACAGAAACATAAAAATTTACTAGAAATAATAAAAAGCAAGTGATTTACGATTTAGTAAGAAAAGCAGTAAAAAACAAGAAATCATAAATAAATAAAATAAATAGCATTTATACTGTTTTAGAAATTTTTATTATTTTATTAAATTGTTAAGTAATAGTTTGAATTTGATGTGTTTCTTACTAAAAATAATAATTGCTTATTAAATAATTTCTTAATTAAGTTCAAATGTCAGTACTTTTTGTCTTTAGAATGAAATATATGGAAGGGCGCAACTAAAGTTTATAGATATACAAGTGTCCTAAAAGAGTTTAATCGTTGAAGATGATCTGTTGGTTTTAATTCTTGCAGAAGCTGAATTTTGTAAGGTTTAAGATGCAAATCCTTCCTTATAATTCTTTGTAAAGACCATTTTCGAACGTTTAATTCTTGACCCTTTTGGGACATCCTATGCTTGTACAAAACGTGCTCATATGTTGGGCAAATCCATAAACATAAATTTCTGGGAAGACTTATTGTTAGTGCAAGAAAATTTAAAATGCATTTATTATATTTCTTAATAAATGAAAAGTTTAAAAAAATATATCGAATTTTTTACTGTTACTTTTACCTACGAAATGATCAAATTTAGTTTTGTAATTTAAAAGAATGAAAGAAGATTTCAATTTATTAAAAAAAGTATTATATTTATATTTCGTAACATAATATCATAGATTTTGTTAATTATTCTAATAATAGCAAATAACTTAGAATGATTGCTACTATTGGATATCTGGAATATATATCTAGTTCTTATTTGTCTAAAACATTATAAGAACTACTTAAATGAAATAAATTTAATACTTTGTTATTGCTTTGTGTTATTTAAGCTGTATAATCGACACTTGAAACAATTGAAAATATAACTTAACACGATACGCAAACAAACTAATAAACACTGAAAGCGCAAAGCACAAAGCTCTATTTAAACTTGAAGGAAATAAATAAACACTTATAGTATATAAGGTTACAGCAATAATCGTACGTTAATATAAGAATTTAAAAAGATGAAAAGCATCAATATGAAAATGTAGTACTAGTAGTACTAGCAATACAGTATATACTATAATTGTATTTATACGAGAACTAGTTTTATTTTCCAATCCATAATGTGTCAGATGTATAACAGAAATAGTTTGCAATATTCAGTAGATGTATGCATGCAAATATCGTGCACTTAAAATCACGGTAATTAACGTTACGATGAGAAATGGTCTAATTAGTAATTATAGTGGCTACCTGCTGCCAGTAGGCATAAGCACGATACCTGATTCGATATTCAATTCTGTATCGATTTATTTATAGGCTTGTGCTTGTGATTATAAATATAAATGCTACGCAATATAGGTAACTTTTGATACTGTTATGTTGTTATCTCATAAATGTACATTTTATTTCATTTTATACGTAAAGTATTTATTCATTTTTACTTTTTTGCAATTCAGTTGGAGATTCCAACCTGTTTACATGTTTTAATTTTGGTTGAAATACTTTAATTAATAATTATTTTGTATGTTATGAAAAATATGTCTATATAATATTTTGCGTTCCAAATTACAAAATATTACATGTATGAGCTTGTTGTATTATGTTGAAATAAATAAAAACGTATAATATGAACTTTGAAGTTAAATAATATTTTTAAATACGAACTTATAAAACATTTAATTGATTTAATTTTGTAGTCAAAATGTTTAAAATAAATATATTATTTATTTTAAATAAAAATTATTAAATACCCGCCTCATCGCCTTAAAGAAATAAAACGTAATATGTGTATGTGTTTGACATGTATAAGTTTTAAATATATTTGTAAGAGTGTGTGTGTGTGCCTGGGTAAGATTATGTGTTTAAGTGTAAGTAACTTTGTGTGTAATTGTGTGTGGAAGTGTGTTTGTAATTGAATATAGAAATGTGTTTGTAATTGTATGTGGAAATGTGTTTGTTATTTCGTAGGGAATTGTGTTTGTAATTGTCTGTAGAAATATGTGTTTGTAGTTACATGTGGAAGTATGGTTGTAATATAATTTTGTGTCAACATACATATGTTTGTAATTGTGTGTGGAAGTGTGTTTGTAACTGTGTGTGGAAGTATATTTATAAATGTCTGTAGAAATGTGTTTGTAAATGTCTGTAGAAATGTGTTTGTGTTTTTTTGTGGAAATGTGTTTGTAATTGTGTATGTAAAACTATATGTTTAGTGTAAATTTATATGGATACGTATAATTAAGAATATAAATATGTGTATAAATATGTATAAATGTGTATAAAAGCTTATAAATATGTATAAAAGTTTTTAAGTGTATAAAAAACAATAGATTTGTTTTAAAGTATATCAGTCTTTATAAGTTTTAAGTGAATATAAGAGTGGGTAAGTGTTTATAAGAGAATATAAATGTGTATAAGAGTACGTAAGTATGTATAATAGTGTGTAAGTATGTATAAAAATGTGTAAGGGTCTATAAGAGTGTGTAATTGTATAAACTCTTAGTAGATGAATCAAAGTAAATGTGAATAAATTCTTTTTTATATATGAAGTCTATTTTATGTAAATATTGTATTTAAATAGATACACAATCTCAGAAACTATCACAATAAAATTAAATATACCGAAGCTCCATATACGCTAAGCTTGTAAAGTAATAAAGCTACTTAACCACTTACTTAAAAAAGTAATTCAAATTACATTACAGCTTACGAACGAAAATGTACATTACATTACTAGTTTAAGCATGATCGTTATTTCAAGAAACAGGAATCTTAATTTTCAATACGATAGAAAACTTTCATTTTTATAGTTTATTTCTATGTAAGGTAATTCAAACAAAGTAATGAATATATATTCTTGTTTAATTTTTTATGCATTTTTGTCACGTAATTCACAAATTAACATATTTAACAAATATTAGTTTTTATCAGAATTTTTCATAGACATTTACAACAGTGTGAACCCTTGTTTAAGACGCAATTAACCTACATATTGCAACGAATTTCATGTTTTAACACCTTTACTTTAGAAATAACTTAGACTATATCTTTTAATATCTGGCGTAATATTTGGAGTGATTATTTTGGACGATTTAATTAATGTTAATAAATATTTTTAACAATTTTTCAATTCGAAAAACGGAAAAGTTTTTCCGTTTGTGATAAATACATATAAATCTCCGTCCAGTTCATTTTTATCACAGGAACAAATCCATAAATTGTAAAATATCGCACACACAGTTAAACTTGCCACACTCAATAAGTCATAGACGTAAAAAAATGTAGTAACATACAACATCACAGTTAGAAAAATGAATTGTGAATTTATAACAGAACCCGGTAAAGCAAAGACAGGCAGCTAGACCTGCATCAGTCATTTGGAATTACTGTCCACCCACAATGTGTGAGTTGAACACCGAACGTACGGCGGGCGTAAGGTACGGTATGGTATGGTATGGTAAATCGGATTTCTACGTATATATGTGTATGTATACATGTGTATTTATACGTATAATATAATATAATGCAAAAGCAAACCGAACTAGCACGATTCCTATTATATTGTCATGTTTATGTTTGAATTCATAGAGTTTCATCATTTGAATAAGTAAGTTAATATATTTTACGTTTATGATTTGATCAAAATTGGAATTATTAATTTTCTAGAGACTATAAAATAACTCATAACTATACAATCTTTATCAATGAAGATAATAGATACTGCATTTAATATACCATTTAAAGATAGCTGTAACCAATTTCTAAATATTTATATGTTTTCTATAATAAATATCTTTAGAAATATTTTTTATTATACCATTAATATCGTAAATGGTAAAATTATGTTAAATTATAGTTTAAACAAATATCTAATTTTGAAATAATATGAAAAACTTGAGTCAATATGTAGGGATTGGGATATTACACAGACATTGGGAAAATAAATGAGGTTCAAGAAAATATGTAGGACTAAAAAATATGTAAGGCTTGGGATAATATGTAAAATACTGTACAGTTGTAATACCTTATTTCTGGGATTATCAATGAGATCCGGGGTAATATGTAAGGCTCAAAAAATAAGTATCACTCTGGATGATACGTAGGGCTTGGGATAATATGTAGAGTCCTGAATAATTGTAATACCTGGATCATACGATAAATAATACCTATACAGGATTCGGGAAAAATATAAAAGGTAATTATAAGGTGAAATAAGTAGGGATTGGAATAATATGTGAGGCCAAGAGTTAAATATAGAGACCGAAAAATGGTGGCTATGATCCGCGGGTCAAACACTGACCTTTAATGATGCAGTCGCTGATTTTCACAAATTTATTTTTTATATCATAAAAAAAGAGAACAGACCATTTTTAACACCTCTTTTCCTCTTCCAAGTTATTTAATGAACCACGGACTAATTTAAAATAATAATGGGACAAAATTTTATCCCCTTCTCAAAAAGGTTCGTCATCACCTATATATGGGGCATGCGATAATATGTAAAGTTAAATATAGTTGAAAAATTAAGGTGTTGAAAAGAATTTGTTAAAACATGCCTTTAAACTCTTAAAATATCTATTGTATTCTAAATTGTATTCTTTAAAGTTTTNAAATTAAATTATTATAAATTTATAAAGTTGAGTCAATAACACAATTAAATTCTTGTACAATTTGTTATTCATACTCATGTCATCTTAGTAACTTCCAGTACATCTACGCAAATTAAAAATACACAAATTAAGAAAATATAATTAATAACTTCTCGTTTGTTTTACCACGACTCGTAATATATTAAACTTAAAATAAATATCAAATTTACATAAAATAAAGACCAGTGACACTAAAAACAAAAAAAGAATGTAGGTAGATGATGAATGAGAAAATCTACTAAGAAGAAGCCAAATTTTAGCTCGATGTAATATAAAACTTTAGTCTATTCTATTATGACTCATATACAATTCTTGTAAACTTATAAAGATTATTAACCTGACGTAAATTTGAAGTTAAACTAGATTATCTGAATCATATGTTTCAGTTTAAGGTTTATAGAGTGGAAGAAAAGTATGTTTAGAAAAAATTGTATTATATTACATCCATATATGTAACTTCTATGAATACGAAGTAAACATCGTAAGACTTTATAAAAGTACTTTTAAAAAAGTTAACAACAAAACTAATGAAGAGGTTATTGTTGCAATTGTTATTTTATGCTTTTATGTTCTTATAATGGATTTAGGTTTAGTCATTCCGTATTTTTTTATAGCTTCTTAAATTTATTATGATATATTTAGATTATAAGTCATATAGTCGATACAAATATGGCGGAACACTTTTTAAAATATAGTAATTTTGTATTTTATTTCGTTGTGGTAAACCACAATGAAAAAATACTGCTTATTTGGAAAACACGCAAAAAAATAAATCCAAGTAAATATATTTCTCTTTGATAATCATTTTTGACAGGTTTCGTGCTTTAACGGTGTTATATATTGTAACGAATGGTGAGATTATTTTCATAAATTTTGTGGTGCGTAATTTCGTGTTTATATGTATTTATAATATTTTATTATTCACTAAAATATTTGATTAATAATTTATAATTAAAATATATGAAAAGATTTCGTGTCGTTTGACTTAAAAGTAGATATAACAGAATACAATTCAACTGGGTGTTAGAGCTTAAGGACTTTTTGAAGTCTTCATAAAAGAAAATTAAGGGTGAATTTTTCCTCGTCTTCTTTCTTAAATTAAATGCTCTTTGCTTTATCAGCATCGAGTCAAGTTTTTATAACCGTTCCGTAATGAAGGAGGTAACAGTGTTTATTAAAATCAAAATTTATTGTGTTCATAAAAAATATTTAATTAATCCAAGCATGTACTTTAAGCATGAATTAATTTTATTTTGTTTTTCTTTTACCTTTTCTTTAAAAAAAAATAATTAACTAACTTTGTTGCTAATTGTTTCCCCAAAAATATGATATGAGTATCTTATAACTTACTACATATATTCTATCTTATTGTTTTCAGCTTCAATTGACTACAAAAATCTTTAATCATCTTATCTGTAATTATTCTAGATTATACATCAAATTAAAACGTATTTAAAAATCTGAAATATACGTATTATGAAACAAAAATATCTGATTTAAAAGCTTTTAACTTAGAAACAATTAATCAATATGTACAAGATTGTAACATGAAACTAATTAACCTTGTGGGGGCTATTTTTGTTTTAAATTACAGCTTTAAGAATCTTACAATCCAGTCCTAACACATTTTGTAGAATATAGAGTAAGTGATATAAACTACGATAAGATAAGTTTTAAGTTTTTTATATATAATTGATTTTAGTACATTAAATAAATTATATAGAAACTTGAGCTACTTAAAACATAGAAAATATATTTTTTATATATTTTTACAAAATATCTAGCAAAGCCTGCTGAGTATCACGTAGAACGTGTTAGAATTAATACAAGGATCTAATGTAATGTAGTGCCGTACAGTACGATGTTGTATAAGATAAATTCAACGCAAATGACTCCATGAAAGGTGTAATATCAAGAGGGGAAAACACTTTATGCTGACCGCAATTACCGGCTGTTGTAAAACGGTCCAGTCAGGTGGATGCTGGAAGAAACACGTTGCGATAATAGTGTTTTCCAACTGTACTATACCAAATAAACTTTACGAATTAATTTGTTGATTGTATTTGCTGATTAAATTTATTTCATACAATGATATATATTTGGATGTATTAATTGGTTTAATTTTGGAAATACACGCTTGATTATTTTGTTACCCCTTTGTTATTATGTCAAAATATTTTTTTTTATTATGTTACAACATAATAATAAAAGTTTTATTGTTACATTCGTATACTACCCATTAATTTAATTTCCTTTTTATATATTATGAAGGGTCAGAAATAACCACCAAAAAACTGTAAAAAAATGGACGTGGAAATGATTATACTCATTTTTTTATGCCACTGTAATAATAAAGAAAAATACTGACGTATATTTTTCAATTATTTTGATGATTTGTTAAAGAAAATTAAAGTTTTCAACACTAGAAATATAAACAATGATTTATACATTTCTGTGTTTATGTATATAGTAATATTTTTATTTTTTAAGTAAAAAACAATTCAAAAGTATACAAATTGTGTAAATAAAGTCTATAAATTACTGGAAGCTAAAACTAGTATGTCATTGAAAAAGATAATCTTTTTAAGACAATTTAGTAGAATTATACCGCGTTATATTAGTAATTACGCTATAGGAGGCCTATTACTACTATTACTTTAGAATATATGGATAGATGGTGACTGTATATAGTCGTCGCCTCGAATCAATTTAATTACATAACAAGCAGATACTTTACTTCGACATACGTTATTATCTTTTTCATCTTCTGAATATTTAGTTGATATACTTCTTAATAATGTGAAATACATCGCAACTTTATTCGAAAAATGATCTATCCAGTGTACGCAGTTTTTGTTTACATTGATTACTTCTTTACAAAGCATTCGTGTATATAGCAACAACCAAAAACAGCATTTTCAGAATACATAAAACGATACAGATTATTACACAATTATATTGTTTCATGGCGACGTATACACGTGTTACTTTTATAACTTTATAAAAAATATTTTTTCTGGAAAGGTAAATTAAAGAGCGGGAGTATTTATAGAAAAAAAAAAATAATAAATATTTCCTTTGAATAATAATTTGTAAGTTTAAAATTATTATATTAAATTTATAATAAATAATAATTAAAATTTGAATACAATTATTAAATATATTTAAAATATTTTGTCATTTTATACAATATGTTTATATAATTTTGTAAAGTTATATATCTCACCAAATAGGATTTTCCTTTAAATATAATATTAAAAAAAAAAAAGAAAATTTTATTAGTGTCCTTAGAAGGAATATTCTTGAATAAAGATTTTAAATTTCCACCATTTTAAAACAAAAAGGATTCTTAGATGATCTTTAAATTCCATTCCTAAAAAGCAGACAAAGTACATATAAGAGCTTGATTCTTTGATTATTTTTTATTGACAGAAGAAAATTTATTTCTTTGAAATCTCTTTTATATCTTATATATGTAAAAATATTTTCAAAATGCATTAAATGTTACGTGCAGTTTAAAGAAATATTATAATTTAATAAGTTGTTTTCTACAAGGAAGAATAAATATGCTACAAATATTATAGTCATTAAGAAGTAATAATTTTATATGACTTCAAGTACTCTGCTTGAGAAAGATTCTAAATGTGTTCAGAAACAAAATATAAAATGAATTTCATGGCAATACATTTTTTTTGAAGTTTGTTGACAATTGTGTAATAAATATTTAATAATTCATTTAGAATTGTATATATGCAGTAAATAAAAAATTCAAAGAAAATACTTATCATAAACAAAAATAACCATATCTACAGACGTATATATTTCCTATATTCCACGCAGAGCATAAAACCAGATAATCTATGGTCATTTTCACAGATAATATTCCCGCCAAAGAGCGTATAGCAACGCAGTGTACAGGAAACATCTCGGCACTTTATTGTTATTACATGGAGCACATGTCTGTCTATCCTGTCGTGGAGAACGAGTGCGTGAATACCTCTGCGTTGCTGTATTCCATGTTCGACGGAGAAATGAGAGTCGATAGCATCTTTAACGATGGGGATCCATGATCCATGATAGACCATCGTGGAACGGTTGTGGTTCGCTATACGAAATATAAGCTAGCTTGTTTCGTTATGTGCTACAATTTGGGAAAAATAGGATGAGAACTGGAAACCTGCGACCACAGTTTCACAGACATTTAGGAAATAATAGTATATCTTTGTTGAGGTTGTTGATGACAATTTCAGAGATAACTTGTCAAAAGATCATTTCTTCGGATAAATAACTTTGACTTTAGTTATTTATAGGTCAAAATAAAACAATTATTTATTTGTTTTTCATTTTTCTGGCGTAATTTGAGCTTCTGTCATCAGTTATTTATTTATTTTGATTAGATATGCTTCTAAAATTTTTAACACTTTCAAAAATAATTTAGATAAATGTAATGTTCATTTATTTATTTGAAGTTAAACTTACTTTTTTTGAGCTATGACAAAAAGAGCAATTGCCTAGTGTAGTGGTGGCGAATCTAAGAAGCGCGAGTCCGACACTGACCCAAGAAGGACTTTAAATGATCCATGCGTTACTTTTTACAAACTAATTTTTATATCATAAAAGAGAACAGACCCTTTTTATTACCTCCTCTCCTTTACATGTGACTTAGTGATCCTTGAACAGATAAAAAAAAAAATAAAGGACAAAATTTGACCCACTTCTCAAAAAGGTTCGCAATCACTGGACTAGAGAGAAGTCCACAAAACCACAATTGTCCAGGATCCAATGTAGATATAAGACTTCTTTGCTTAGAATATATGTAACACTATTATTGTAATAAATAAAAATTTCGCAGAATTAAAAGGTTGAGTCGAGTATAAGTTTTGTTTAAACAAGTACAATTGAATGCTAAATTACTAGAAATATTTGGTTTAACTCCATGTCATATAAGATTTTTGATATGATTAAGTTAATAGAATTATTTCATTAGAGGAATGTAAAAGAATATTTTCCTTTTATTGGAAAAGAATATATTTTTATATAATTTCTGTTCGTTTAACAAAAACATTAGCGTGTGAGAGGAAATGAAAGAAAAACGATAAAGCTGCGATTTGTGGCTCACAGATAAAATATCTGATATCTTTCAAGCACTCAAACAAGTCATAACCATTTGATCGCTATCATTATCTGGGACAAAATATCACTTCGAAATGATATTTAACATGCATGTATGTTCGTTTCGTTTCGTTATAAAATATTCCTGCACTAACAACAAACAAATAGAAACGGATATGGCATAAGATTGGCAATAG
>CM008235.1:7130880-7152273 GCA_002278615.1 Pogonus chalceus
AAAAAAAATTAAAATTAACGCAAATAAATATTTAAAATAATTCCAAATGATTTGAGTATTTATTTTATTATTTTATTTAGTATATTATTAATAATAATGGAATAAATAAAACACTTCGTTGCATTAAAACTTATTTTATCACTGAAGTATATAAACATAAAAACTTTTTTAAAAATATTTGTAAATCTAAAAACATTAAATTATTCATAAAAATTAAGAACAAAAAAACCTTTTAATAGACAATCCACCGAGGTCAGTAATACGTTGTCAGCAATATTCATCTTCCACATTGACATTAACACTTATTACACCAAATATTTAAAAAAATGTAATGTTATCACTACGACTGTCTTTGTGAGAGTCAAGAAATAAAATGTTAACCCAAAGTTTTGATAGTTGTATCTTTTGTTAATTAAATTAAAAAATATTATGCAAATTCCATCGCAGCGCAACATTTGCTACCTGCTCGGTTTTGAATACATTTTATTTCTAATAAAAACGAATGAAGGACAGATATTTTTAAAACAATTGAAATATTAAAATAAATATACAATTTGATATTAATATACTCAAAAATATTATTTAATGAATTTCTAAATATTATTTATAAAATTTTAATAATTCTCATTGTTTAATAAATTTGTTCAGTGCATTATTTCTAAGAGTACTGTAAATATGTTCTGACTTGTTTTTATTACTAGTAAAATTTTGTTGTCTGATTAACCCCGGTAACGTATATTTAAAATGATATTGGCAATGAATTTGTTATTGAAACAAGCTTAACGTTGGATTTAAACTGAAAATGTATCACAGAAAATTTTCAATTAATTTACATTTTTATCTTTATAACATAAAAATAAACTATTTCCAGCAGAATAAAATAATATTTGAAACAAAATCAGTTATTGGCAAAGAATGTATTATTTTACACATGGTGTTCGATTTTATTGAATTTATTATTTTCATTTTGAAGAAATATTATATCCCACGCCCAAGATTATTTCTAGTAATGAAAATATAAGAGAGAAATAAGTTCCCAGTACTTTCCAATGTTAGTAAGGGTTTCGCAAAGAAAAATAATAAGAATGAACGATCGTAAAGCAAGTAATAAAAGTGCACAAAGAAAAAAGCAAGTATTGAAGTATAAGAAAATTTTTAAATCAATGTAAAAATAAAAGTTGTCCCTTCAGATTTTTAACAAAACTCATTTTTATTTATGTTTCATCTTAATGTTAGATAATATTCTTTTCAATTGCACTTGTAATATAAATTCATTTAAAAATACAATCTTATCAGACCTAAGAGAACACAGGATTCTGAATGTAATTTAAAATCCAATTTGAACCTAATTTTTGTTTCAGTTTCGGAGAAAATGCTTAGGTTCGTTATTTTCAACTTATAAATAATTGAAATGCAACCTTACGCAAACACCCTTTTTTGTTTTGTTATCCCGTATTTAAAACAGGAAGAAATATTATAAATTTAAACATATTTATTTTTATTAATGACATTATTTTTCGAATAAAATCAATCATTAATTTTCTAAATTATCATAGTTAATATTTTAAATTGATCGATAAGCAATTCCGCAATATAATTTAATTAAATATTCATATGTAGACGCCATGTGTAACAATAACAAAAGCCTAACGATTTAACGCTGTACTACTTGATAATATAGTGAAATGATTAACCAAATATGCCATAAATCAGAGGAGAATCAAACGAACTATTAAGAAATCAAATGGGAATGATTGCAAACACGTCCATAACCTATATAATACATGAGTTCACTGAGTTCATGTCAAATACTCGACCACAAAAATATTTATAGCTTTCAACAATCATTGTTGTCCATTGATCTGTAATTAAATGTAAAGTTAACACTATTTGCACGTGACGATGCATTTATAGAGTTAACAGTATCACAATTTTACAGTGGAGAAGTGTCAATTATTTTATACATTTATATTTTGTTATACGCCATGTTTATTTTCATTTGCCTTCAAATGAATTAACTAAGTTCATAAATTATTTTTTAAACATTAATCGAGGTAATTTTGATTTAAAAGCTATAAAACGTGTTGTATATTAAAATTTAAATAGATCCATTATTGTCGTAATAATTCCTGTTGAAACAAGTACTCTTTAACGTTAAGATCAAAAGAGAATTTGTATTAAAAATGAACTAATATCAAAGTTTATCGACATTATAAAACAATTAATAACCTTTCCAGTTATTTTAAAGTAAAAGTCTTTAATTTATAAAATATATTTAATGAAAAATTACCTTTTATAAAAGCATAAAACATGAGCTTTCTAAAATATAACATTATAAAAATAATAATATGCATTAAGCAAATTTGCTTGACTTGTTTTGCATAAATAAAATCTATAAAGAAATATGTAAATATAAATTTCGCATTATGGAAACTGGAATTCTAAAAAATAAATAAAATTGTATTTCGCACGGTTTCGAAATGTATGTGAAACTATATCAGTTTCATACTATTATTCTACGTCACCTTTAATGGAACCACTTTATTCGAACACTTAACGTCTAAATTCCAAAAGTTTTACGAGTTTATTTACTCCAGGAATAAGAAATACTAACCAGGGTTTTTAACTCTGTGAAAAATTGCAAAAACTAGCGGCGAATGCTTAATCGTTGTTTTATTACTTTATTATTTGTGTAGCACATTAAATAGTACACGCATGATGTAATATGTATTATTTCTTGTACTATTTTTAACATTTCATTTGAATACTTGTTACTTTTAAATATTTTTCTACGGAAAACTATATAAAAGATTTTCATTTAAAAAATATTAAAACTATTATTGAATTAACGACTCGTGACCTCGCAGCATTATCTTCTAAAATTTCGGTTTAAATAACCTCGAATCGCCGGAAAATTCATAAATAACTTTAATATTTGAAGCTAGTTGCAGTTGTTACTTAATAAATGTAAATTAAAAATTTGTATTTCTAACAATATTTTTGATTTGAAATAAGTAATAGCTTCTAATATTAAAGCTAACTACAGCAATATTATCATCTGGCTGTCTCCAAATCAATCAAATTAAGTTCAATCGTCCAATGGTTTGCTTAAATATAATTAAATAACAAATAATTATTTTAATACATGTACAAATAGAAACTATAATAATTTTTGTCTATTATGCTTTTGGGGCTGTCTTATTAACCTTATTTTTATAATATTTATTGTTATTTCTCATATTTTAAATATTATATAAAATTTACGTTAATTTATCTTATTATTACATTTTTGAAATGATACCAACAGACAAATTATATAATTGTTAATTTTGATAAAAAATAAAAATAAATGATATTTAAAATATATTAGTAACACAGTATAAAACTCTTATATTGTGCACTATACTATCAAAATGATAATTGCTATGCCAACTTTTATTTTTTATTTTATTAAATAGGACAGTATTTAAAAAAGGCATATATACATATCTTATTTAAAAAAAAACATATTAATTTATATTTTAAAAAATAATAAATTAAAATTTAATAGAAATGTAATATAACATGTTTATGTATAATATTTTTTAAGCTACTTAAATTGAACATTTCTTTTACAACTGCTACTAAAGCAAATTTAATTCTTAAGGGGGGATCCCACCCTGACGGTTTCCAAAAATCGTTTTTTTTTTTTTCATAAATCTATTCCTTATATTTTCTAGAATGACATTCTAAAAGGGTTTATTAATATTCGAAGGCATTGCAAAGAAACAAGAAGAATTGTGGCCGCCATACAATACGTTAACTACAGTACTGAAAACTAAACACGTTTTTCTCGAAACCAAATTTGGTTGGGTGCCACTTTTTCTCGGGAACCATTCAATGAAATAACTTTTATTTTTACCGGCATGTGTAAAACTGTTTTTTCTATCATGAAGAATGGGGTTTTTTTGATATTTTAATTTTTCGATTGTTTATAAATAAATTTAAAGCATTTTTCAAACTTCCGCAAATTTTTGCAATTTTTTGAATTTTCGAAAAATCCTATGCTTCGCGATAGCTAATTTATTATATTATTTTCTACCTTGTTTAAGGACTGATTGCGACTGGCACCCATGGAGGTGCTTTTTTTAGATGTCTGACGCCAAAGGCTACCATGGCTCTAAATATTAATATTTTTACTTCAAAATTTTTTGTAAGAACAATTAAAATACGTGCAACAAATAATTCGATTGTTATTTAACACNATTTCATTATAAGAAATTTAATATTTGATATTGTATTATAACTATAATGAATATTATTTTATTTTTTTAAATATTAACTATAAAAACAATATAAAATAGTCTTATTTTCTATAAATATCTTTCAAATAAATTTAAAATAAATGTTTATAATTGTTATAATGTTTAATTATGTTCCTACATATAATTAAAGAAATTATTTTCAAATGCCAAATTGATAAAATAACATTTTTATATATTAAATGTGACTATGTTGAAAAATATTTGATTTCACCAGTCTTTTACCTATACATTGTTAGACATATTCAACAATAGAATTCGATTATTTTCCACATTTGATCATTAATCATTCTTAATCACATTGAGCTGAGATCAAGTAAAAGTATCCGCATACAGTTAATTAATCTGACAAAGCGTCGCTTAATATTATACTAATCAAATAGGTACATAAAACGACCAACTTACATTTTATGATTAACCCATCATTTATATTAATCGCACTGAATTATCTGACAGATAATTAGAAATATATATAACTTTATTATAATATAAATTTATTTAGAAAACAAAATATTATTACGTACCTTATTAAGAATATTAGAAGTAGTTAATGTTACAGATGGGTTCGTAAAGAAAAATAAAAAAATCTTTCTTATTGTTGCTCAATGATTTAATGTCAATAGATTACACTAGCAAGTATGTGTTCTTTCGATGACAAACAGTGCACGTATAATTACAGTATGGTTCATGTCTTAGAAATACATCGATATTCCAATTCAAGCTAAACACCTAACAACAGTGGCTTCAAATTGCAACTGATTGTACAAAATTCTAAAAATTTTATTTCAAGTATTATTTTGTTTACAGACATAACGAATCATGCACAATCATTGCAAGTTTTTAAATGTATAAATTGACAACTGTTCTCGTCGTGTTGTTTGTTATTTTATTTCTTACAAATATCATGAAACATTTATTTACTTAATGTGCTCCAATATACATGTGCCGGTTACACAACTACACTAAGAAAAATTAACAAGTTACTACTAAAATTAACAACGCTGTACAGATAGGGAAGATATTAATTAAGTAACAGAGCTAAGCACGCCTACAATTTTATATTATATTTATAAATATCGTTGCCAAAGTATTTTGTATGTTTCATTTAATAAATACATAATTTCATTTATAAATTAGTTGATAAGAGATTTTTTTTCATATTTTATTTTATAAATATTTACAATAGCTTTTTTTAAAAACCAATCATATTTTTTAAAAAACAAATGCAATTATATTAATAAATATTAATATAATATTTATTTTAATACAAAAGCTACTGCAAATGATTTATAAAATAATAAATATTAAGACAGACAAAGCAAGAAAATTGCTTGTAATTTTATCATTATAAAACGAAAAAAAAAAAAAAAAAGTATTAGTAAGTAAAATTGTAATTTTTAAATATATAATAACAAGAATTTTCCATTTCGATAAATTACAAGCAAATTCGAAAGAAGATATTTGAAATTACGTATATGTATTACAGTTTGTTCCATATTACAACATATATAAAAAAAGAAGTGATGAAAGAAAAAAAGAAATGAATTTCTCATGCTGTAATTTGCTTAAACATCTATAAAACATTCTACATGTCGTGCTAAATGATCATGTATTAAATTGTATCAAACGGAAATATGTTATCACAATTAACATTAGGTTTCGCTTTTTGATAGAGAAGTAAAACACGAATAAAGCACATATTAAGATACATCTTTTGATACAATTTAATACGATGTCATTGAATTAAATTTCACAATCAGGCACTATATGTTATTATATAAATTGATATTTTTTTTTTTCATATTTTAACGCCTTTTTTTATAGTTTTTAGATGATTTTAATCAGATTTTTTTTGTTTGAAATTAAGCAATAAATACGGCCATTTGATTATTTGATAAGTTAAGAGAGATCATAAAAACATCAACAAAATATTATCTAGGTTTACTACAGTATTGTCAAGGATTTGTTAAATTAAATATTTATACAAATGTACAGCTTATAGCATATAAGAAGATAAAAATTAAATTAATTAGGGTTTTATTTTATAATTTATAGTTTAAATAATAAATGTGTTATATTTGTGTGCCCAGAATCATGTAATGTTCATACTTTTTTAAATATATTTTAAAAGATACCAAGTATAACATAAATTTTTATGTTAAAACACTTATAGATATTATAATGACTGTTATCATCGAAATAAGTAATTAACATATTTCAAATGTAAAAATGATATTTGCATTCGAAATAACAAACATATTAAAGTCAACATATTGCGGTATATACAAAAGCAGATAAAAATATTATAGTTTAAATTAATTAATGCTCAATAATTATGGCTTTTTTTATTTATTTATAATTCGTCAATCAATCGATTATATTATTTATATTGATATACAATGAACTTTACTTTTTCCAATATAATAACATTCACTTTTAACAACACTTTGCGTACAAATAGTACGCGAAAAATTGATTAACCCAATAAAAAATAAATACAACAATTCTATCACTATAACAATATATTTAGAATCAATAAAATGATAAAAGAACTTCGTACAGAAGAAATAATCACCCTAACAATCATTCAATTTCATTTTTTTATGTGTTAACATATCATTCAGCTATACAACCCTACCTACTACATTACATTTATGTACATGACTGAAAAGAATGTGTTTATTCAAGAACATGCGCACACGTCATCATAGAAAAACGTGATAACATCTGAAGGAAAGAATCAGTAACAATGACATGTAGCATGACATACACAGCCATATTAAAAAATGTTACAATTCTTATTTATGTTAATAGATTATTTGAACATCAACATATTATCACGTAACGATTAACAGCAATTTGTAAGATTTTTATCAATTTTAAAAATAGATTTATATCATTTCCATTTACAATGAATACGAAGCGATTTTGATTTTATTTCAAGCAATTTGCTTAAAATTTTATTATATAAAATTAATTAAATTGTATAACACTTCAATTCAAAAAAATTATATAGTATATACATACGATTTCGATTATTCTGATATATACATTTTAAGTAAATAATAAATGCTTGAATTATAATTTAAATGATACCTATTGTAATTTCATTGTAAATGTAAAGTGTTTTTTAGAAGATATTTGAAAGAAAGATTATGCAAATACATTTGACAATATTGTGCAATATGACTGAATTATTGAATGAACACAATCAAAAAGTTCTAAATGTCGACGGTTATGTATTATCTTATGTACAAAACGTTGGGGTCGAACTATTTTATCACATAAAGTAAAATATGCGTCTAAAATAGTTACTTCTTATTGATAATATCAAAGCTCCACTGAGACGTGTGCTAATGTAAACTAAAAATTAAAAATAAATACTGAAAGGCGTAATCTACATTTAATTGTGATTTTTTTTATTATTATTTATATTTTAATATGTTGTTAATATTATTATAATTATTGGTTTTTTTATTACTATTATCTGGAATATTAGTCTCATAATATTATAAGTTCTACGTTTATATGTATTGCAAGATATTTTATTTACTTTATTTAAAAAAAATTAAAGCTGTAAATAATTCACGAATAAAAAAGGAACAGAACTATTCTATATAAATAATATTTATATAACAATACAACAATATAAACGAAAAATATATTAATAATATCTTCAATAAACAGTCTGGAAATAATCTTACAATACATTAAACATAACACTGATACCACACTTTGTACAATTCAATTTGAAAATGTTTCGTTTATAACTTCACTAAATGTATCTCAACACAACAGGCCAATTAAACAACGAACTTGTGTAATACCTTAATGTCGAAGACAATTCAGTGAGCAAATTGTAACTGAAAATATTTTGAAAATTCCGTTTTTTTATTCACAATAAAAGTGCTTACGTCGTTCATTTATTAGTGTATAATTCGGTTGATAATCTAACGAATTATATTTACATTATAAACAACTCATAATACATTTTAATATTTCGTCGTAGCTCGAATTTTATCATTAATTCCGATGAAATTAATAAAAATTCCCGGGATATAAAAATGTATTACAAATTGTGTATAATTATGTAATTATTAAAAACACAGTCGCACTTTTATGGTTAATGTCGCTAAAGGTCTGAAAAATATTAACTATATAAACATCGCGTATAAAATAAAATTTATACTCTTTTTCAATAATCAAAAGTAACAATCAACAATGTGTATATTTGTACAGACCGTAATAATAAATATAACCTCTACAGCCACATAAAAAGATGTTTTAAATTGAATTGCCAATAAAAACAAATAAATAAAACTAAATTTTATTTTTGTGTTTTTCTTTTTTCTTCATTTTATCACATTATTTTATTGCATTTAAATATTTCTATTCGTTTATAATAAATTAAATGAAAACATAAAGCATTGTAAAGCATTCATTTTACTGCATTTATAATAATTTACATTTTTTCTATGATATTTCACATCGTTCCTTAATTTATAATTTTTCTAATATTCAAATAAAAACACCTTTCCATGATGAATCTGCATTAATATGCTCATATACAGAAGCTTAAAACTTAGAACTGATATGTATTTTTTTCAATGTGCTAATTTCAAATATGAAGACATTTTTCACATGTAAAACAGCCGATTTTATAAATCACAAATTATTTAGCATCTTGTTTACTAATAGCCAAAACATACTCAAGTTCCTCCTCTTCTCTTAATTGTTGCTTTTTCCGTTGTTCCTCTAACCTTATACTTTCAGCGGCTGCCCAAGCTAATTGTTGATCCTCACTTGGTAAACTTGATTTTGTGAATGGATCACTTATAGGCGCCGAGGCTCTTCCACTAGCAGAACTAGATGGAAAAACTGATAAATTGGATGTGTTAGGTAACGGCACTGATTGTCTGCCATCTAATCCAGAGGAGAATGCATCAAATGCTTTTGAATGTGATTTAATAGATGAACTGAATCCGAAAGCGTCTATATTATCGGCAGATTTACTTGTTACCGGTTCGTCGTCAAACGGGTCGGCTATGTTGAACGGGTCCTCGTAACGGTAATCCCGGAATGGATCATCTGTGAAGTCCATCGGGGTCTTTTGTGGTGGTCCAGGTGTTGTACTCGGCTTATCAGAAAACTGAAGGAGGATACGAAGTGATTAACTTTTAAGGCTGAAATATTATTAAGCAAGTGTTAGTAGATGACTCCCTTGTCGCTGCGCCTGGAATGTAACTAGTTAAAGAAAATAAAAATGTGAATAATAATTACGCGTTGAGTGCCAGAACTTCTCAAGTGCATGCGCCAACTAAAATTACTCGAACCTAAGAAAATTAAAAAAAATATATAAAAGGTTAATACAAATTATAAAATAAATAAATAAATATACGATTAGTTAAATAATAACATTTTAACTAATCGTAAAATAAATCAATTTAACTGAAACTAATAATCATGCTTAAAAATATATGTCGAAAGGATGAACTTACAACAGGAAAATGCATAAAACAGGGATTTATATAGGTTACAGTCATTGAGGATACAGGTAGATAGGAGGTACTTATCACTTGAGGACAATTATATTGATAACTATAATGGCAACACTACAAAAGAAGCAAATCAATTAATGAAAATATAACTAATATTTATAATGTAATGGAATAAATTTGGTTCAAAAATACCTTAGCGTCGAAGTCTGCGAAATCAGCAAATCCTCCACTTGACGCGAAGGGATCTGCTGGGGCTGAAAAGGGGTCTTTTGCGGAAGGTGGTGCTGCAGGTCTAGGAGGTTGCATAGGTCGTGGCGGTGCTGGCCGTGGAGGGGGTTGTTTACTCTTCTTTGGCGGCAAGGCCGGACTGGGACTAGTGGGCCTACCTGGAGCTGAACCATCTCGTGTAGGTGCGTGAAGAATTGCGAATGGATCACAACCGAATGGATCTTTTTCATCCTAAATATTTATATTATTAACACAAACCCTTAATCTTCATAATACGAAATAAATTTTTATAAGCATGCTTGCAATTTGTTAATTAAATAAATATATTCTTTATTTACATTTTATACATATTAATAGTTTAAACTACTTATCAGTAAAGACTCCGTTCGTAATAAATTTATATTTTGAATAAAAAAAAAAAAGATATTTAAAGTTGACTTACCTCTAGAGGTGATTTACCCGGATTAGTACTTGCATTATTATTTTGATTCTTTCCATCTCCGAACGGATCAAATGGATCTGCTTTAGCTACAAAAATTACATACGAAATTATTAATTTATTACGCCTATGAGTTACCAGATATTTTATAATCATACCTGTATTTGCATTATTAAATGATGAAAAGGGATCTGACTCAAATGCATCCTAAAATAAAATATAATAAATAATTAATTGAATAATAGAAATATTTAATTAGAACTTACAACTTTATTATTTGAAGGAAATGATGCAGTGAATGGATCGTTCGAACTAAATGCATCTCCTGAATTGCTTTTAAATGGATCTGCAATTAAAATAAATTTAATATATTATACCTTCAAATATTTAGTTTGGAAAATACCTGATTTGAAGGGATCATCTTGAAAGCCACCACCATTCATTTGACCGGCATTGTCATTAAATGGATCGTCTTTATTGTCCGCAAAACCATTCTAAAAATAAAATTTATAATTAATATTTTATTAACGAAGATATTTTTGGAAAAAGCGTACTTGTTGAGCGATTGGACTGTCACCATTAGCCATTCCAACAGCTATATATTCAGGATTTCTAAATTCGGGATTAATTCTTAAAGCTGTATCAGCTACAACAGTTGCATCTCCTGTTTGTACTGCAGTATCACATACAGCTATTGCATCATTCATTTGTCTTTGCATTTCTTGTAATTGTGTAATTTTTGCTTTAGCCTTTAAATAATTAAAATTTTATTAAATTTGTAATTTCAAACTACTTATTATTTATTACCTGACTGATTTGTAATTGTGTATCTTGTAAATTTGTAGTCAATTTATTAAGTTGACTATCGTTATCTTGTCTTTGTTTTTCTAGACGTTCTTCTTCTTTTTTAAGGTTTTCTAGTTGTTCTTTTTTACTAGTTAATTCACCTTCTTGTACCTTTAAAACTTCTGCTTGTTCATCTGCTTGAGTTCGTAATTTATCGACCTAGAATAACCGTCATTTTTATATTTTATTAATAAACGAGGATAAACTTCACGCTATATCAATTTAGAATAATTACTTTTAATCTTACTTATGCGAATTTAAATCATTTTGAAATATATATATGAAGATATACATATTATGTTTTATTAATTGTTAAAGGTTAATATTTTAATTTAGAATCAAGATCCAAAATCCTTAAGTAAATGTTATGATAAGAAATAAAATATTGATATATTATAAAATTTAAATATACCCTAAAAAAACTGCCACCACAGCTTGCATACAGTAAAAATATATACAAATATAATACAAAATAAAAATAAGTGCAGGATTCTCTCATGTACTACAATACGGAAAAACAGTCTAATCCTTACCTTTTCCTGCTGCTCGGAAAGTTGCTTTTCTACATCCTCAAGCTCAATGTCTACAGTGGATCTCTATCGGATTATAAATCAAATATGCAACAAACATGCTAAATCAGCCAATAAATTAAAATATATAAATTAAATTAAATTCGCCTAAAACTTTCAGTCATATTAATAAATTAAAACTCAATAAAGTGCTTTAAATTAAAGTGTGCATTTTATATTAAAATTAAATTAAAAAATATGCTTTATATTTTTAAAAACAAGCAATAATTTTTGGTGATTAAATATCTAAAGCTAAAAGTACAAAATATTATTTTATAAATGTTTATAAATAATATTAAAAAAAATATTTACATAAATCTAGAATCTAACTTAGCATTGTATGTTTGTAAAAAAGTACAATGCACTTTAAACAAAATAATTAAAATTCGATTTGTATTATAAAAAGTTATTAAATATAATTTAAAAACCGAAAAAAAATTAAAACGGATACGCGTTAAAATTTAACAAAAGAAAAATAACAGTAATATCAAAATAAAAATAAATAAGTTTCGATAATATATATGATAATAAATTCATTTATTTTAGAAATATGGTATTAATTAATATATTAAACATAGACATGTAAAATTATTGTTTACTATTTAAATATATAAATATTCCGAATAAAAACTTTAAATAAAAAATGGAAAATCATTTTATATTTTCTCAAATTTAAAAGGCATGCTTAAATGTTCAAACAAACTTCACTACCGCAAATTAGTTATTTTAATTAAAAAAAGTATTTTACCGTAAAATATTTATTTAAGATGTAAATAAATATTTTTAGTAAATAATAAATCCTTCACCATAAATAAATTATACAAAGTAAAGAAATTATATATTTAAAAGTCATATTTTCTATATTACGGCAAAAGCAACAGCAAAAAAGCAAAAGAGAGCAATAAATAAAGAAAATAATATCTAAAAAAACTGTACCTGTGCTTTGAGATCATTAAGACGTTTTTGTGCTTCTCCCTTTTGATTTTCTAACTGTTTCAGGGTAGCAGCCAATGTATCCAATTCACTCTGTAATAAAATAAATCAATAATAGATTGAATAAACATCAACTTCAACACAATTTTTTAATCATATTATTTTTAAACTCAATCATTTATAAATAAAAATTATTTAATTAATATTCTTGATAAAGATAAAAAAAAATTACATCTCACTATTTTTCAAACTATTGTTCAATATAACTAAAATATTTGATAAGAATTTCGAATATTAATTTGAAAGTTTTTGATTACATTTTAAATTTAATTAAAAATTAAATAGCGAACATTTTACTAAAATAAAATTAATTTATGAATATATTTAAAATTCATTTTAATTAAATAAACATACAGTATATTAAAATAAACAAAGAAGAGTTAAATTAAGTTTACGCGCAAATGTATATAAATAAAATTAATTATTAAATATTAGAGTAATTAACACTTTAATTAATGAATATAGTATATATATGACGCAATTATTTTAAAAAAATATGTTAAAAATAATATAAAAAATTCTTACCTGCAAACTTTTAATTTCACCACTTTTAATTTTAATATCAGCTTCTTTTTGTGCAATCTCTGTTTCCAATATGAGTTTTTCCCGAGATAATTCTTCAATATCTTTACTAATCATATCCAATTCAGGGTTTGAATATGGTGTGTTATTATTTTCCTGTAAATGAAATGATTTATATAGATTCTATTCACAACTACAAGCTAATGTGACCATAACCTCTAACTATTTAACTGTATGGTATAATTAACTTATATGACCTTTTAATTCGCATAGTTAGGAATGTTTGCGGAAAAAATGTTAGTTGTGTTAATTTTTAAATTTCGTAGCAAATAAAACATTAACAAAATAAATTTTTGCATTTATTTAACTTTAATTTAAATAATTTTGTACATAGTTGTATAAATAAAATGTTTAATTTAATAATAATTATGTTATTGATGTTTGATCATCACATTCTGTGTTATTATAGCATAATTTTTCAGCTTTTCTTATAATATAATTTATCTTCAATCTTTGATACCCTGCTTTACGTTTCATTTTTTGACCTAAGTCCTTGATAAGCTCAGAGCGAGCTTCTTTTATTTGCAATAAATCAATTTCATCTTGAAATGCGTCTGAAGACAAGGAGAATATTATACTTTTCAGATATTTTAATAAATATAATTTACGTATGTATGAACAAATTTATTAAGTCAGGAGAAAGTAAATAATTATAAAATTAAAACACTTCGTAAAAATATAATTAATGTATACCTAAATTGTCATGATTTTCAGGAAGTTCATAATCATATTCTTTATTACTTCTTTTAGTGGTTAAAGATAAAATTTCTGAATTACTATCTTTATTCAAAGAGGTTTTTGTATCCATTTTACATAATTCTCTTATTCTATCTAAAGTCTGATTGTTATAACATTGTCGATTTTTTGAACAATTTTTTGAATGAAAATCAGACGATGATCGTACATGATAAACTTTTAATAACTTTTCTAATTTAATATTAAGTGCTGGATTATTATATAAAACACATTGTTTAACAACTACCGGGGGAGACTCCGTATCAAATTTATCTTTGGAATTCATTTTTTATGTCAAAATTATTTAAATAAATTTCAATTAAACAAAAATCAAACAAATGATAAATAGAATAAACTTATTTAAAATGAAATTAAAGAATCTTACATTAATTTTGTTTTTGATTTCATATGATATATATGAAGTATTTCCAATTAATTTAAGACAAAAACTAAACCAAGCTGTTTCAAAAGCAAAATCAATTTATAAGAATAAATATGGAAAAGACAATACAATGCATTTTTTAGGTTACGATATGACAGAATATCCAGGAACAAATATGAAAATGAAAAAAATTCAAATTGATAAATGGGAAGAATATTATACATGTCTGCGGAAACAAGAAAATAGCTATGGTAAACATGGATCCATCATTCCAGAAGCTGTTCTTGCACTTGAAGGTGAATCAATAAAGTAGGTATTGTTATTCCATACATTACTTGGCACTGCAGAAAAATGACGCAACTGAAGGAAATAAAAAACTAAACAAATTTAATGTTTTCTCTAGAAAATTCAAAATCGACAGCTATACTTAGTTCTTGAATAAAAATAGAAATATTTATCCTGAAACTCATTAAACTAACAAATATAAGTAGGTTTAAAAGCATCGTTAAAATATGCTTTATAATTTGATTTTTTATCCGCGAAGTTATTTTTTAAATTAAATTACGTTCATTTAAATGTAAAATCTAATGCGGATATTTTTACAAATTTAATATGAGATGATCATATTATTTATTTCCAATTTGAAATGTTTTTAAATCAATTTTATTTAATTCCATAAGGATTACATAAAATGCTATTTCCATTATAAATATCACCAGGGATATAATGTTACTAAAAGGATTTTGATACAGTAAAAAATATTATATAATAAATGCATATTTATATATTATATTTACTCTTCAAAATATTAATTTTTCCTTCAGAACCCAATTTAAACAAAAAAGAAATATAGTAACTGATATTTGACTGAAATAACAAAATGACCGTCAGTTTTAATAAATTATAAAAGTAATATAATAAAAATAACAAAAAGAGAAATAATTCAAAAGAATAAAAGGAAATTAATATTGATTTTTATACAAAGTAACAAAAAGTAAGAATATTTTACGATTTAAAAGAATATTTTAAACAATAAATATTTAAAAAGAAAGGACAATGTGGAGTTGGGTTTCATTTATTCTTGATAACGCCGTAAAAATTCTTAGTATTGATTCTACTTGTTTTTTTTTATGTTTAACTTTCAAATTTATTTAATTTCTTTTATTGTTAGTATAAACTTGGTAGCAAATTCAGTATTTTAGCCTATTTATTTATTGCATTGTAAATTTCGATAAATTTAATAAATTTCTGTTTCTTTCAAAGTTTTTCCTTTCTTTCAATGGAAAATTACTAAAAATCATACACTTGCTTATATATTTTTCTCAATTTTAAATTGAAAATGTATACTAATCAAATTTAATATAAATCAAATAAAATATATATAAATCATAAACGTTCGCTTAAAGTTGTAGACTTAAAATGAAGTACACTTATATCATACGAAACTAAATGTTTACTTCATTTTATAAGCAATTTGAAAAGATAAGCTAAAAATATATTATAAACATTTTTATAAACAATTTTTTCACGTTCAATCAAGAATAGTCGTGTGTTTTCTTCCCGATAAAATTTGAAATTTTTGTCAAAAATATTTAGTATGACAATAACCATTTGCGACTTAAAAGAATTATAATTTTGAAAATAAATAAAAAACAAATAATTAATCATATTAAATAATTTGAAATGTGCATGTTAGATTTAAAATTTATATGTAATTTTATTCATAACAACTTCAGATATTTAAATTTAAGTCTTGAGATATTTATCATTATTGATTTTATACTTTAAGAATTTTTTTTCTCACGGGAAAAAATATAATGTAAGTAAATATATATGCTATTATTTACTTATTTATATTTATTGAATTCATAATCAAATATATTTAAGCTCGAATTGTATTCTTATGTCGGATACAAGATACTAGAAATTTTTAAATAATTCGGCTTACAAACTAATAAAATATTAATAAATATTAGTTAAGTATTTGATTTAAATTATAAAATGAATTAAAAATATTTCGAAAAAAACTTTCTAGTGTAATAACTTTATTTAATAAAGGAAATTACGACGCTACAGTACGTCTTAATCACGGGAAAAATATAAATTATTATTTATTGAATAAAATTCATAATCAAATATCGATAAGAACTTTAATATCAATGAAAGATATTGTAAAGAAAAGTTATAATATGTAGACACATACATACATAAATAAATATCGATAAATTTACATATTAACAGCAACATAACGAATAAATAGCTGAAAATGGGCCACACATTGATTTTAACGACAAGTAATTCACAGCACCAGAAGTAGGACAGTTATTTTCAAGTTTGTCCATTTCACCCCAAAATATTCCAAGTCAATACATTATATTAACGTTGATTTGGTTGGTTTCTTTGGGACGAATAATATATTTTTCATGTTTATAAAATATGCAGAACGCATTTTACCGCAAAACGAATAGAGTATAAATAAATTTTTAATATAAGGCAAACGATAAAATTGGATTACAAATAGCTATAAATTCTTAAAGGTTATATAATCTGAAATAGAATTATTTTTATACTACTCTGACATTTGCAATTTTACGAACGGCGTAATTTCTTTATTTTTAATGTTTTAACTTTTTATTTAAATACATATATATTTTAAATGAAAGTAACTTACAGTTCGCCAAAGGCATTTTCTGTTTTATAATAAAGCTTCTTTCTTTTATAAAATACAATTTTTTTTTTAATATAAACTTTTTTAATTTATAAAAATCAATAATTTATTTCGTTTGATTATTTTTCATTTATTAATTTAAAATGAAATCATTTACATTATAAATTTTCTAATCAATAAAATATTAATAATAGAATAACTTTTATATTTTTATAAGTTGCATATAAATATATACAAAATGGCCAATTATTTTTTTGATTCTTTAATTTAAAACAAACATGTATGTACATACATATATGGCAGAGAATTTTCCGATTTAATAAATAAATTTTCTTATTATGAATGAAAGCTTTAGATATCATTAAATAATAAATAAAAGCTTAAATAAATATTTATTTTCTCTGATGAAAGCAGCACGCAGCGTCGTATTTTATTTAATAACTATAGAATATTTTAAAGAAAAATTTCTATTTTTTATACATATCCAAATATCAAATTGATTTTTTATTTTGTTTATTGAGACTGAAATTTGTGTTATTAACATTAGGAAATCTGAATCATATTCTAAACTAATATTTATTCATATTATTTTATTACAAATTTTAGCTCAAACTAAAAAAGCTGAATTATAAATAAATAATAATAACTTATATTAACGTCAAAATAAAATTAACAAAATTTGGACTAGTGTTAAAATTTATAATTATCGTATTAAGTAGGACCTAACCCTGAAGAACTCAAAAAATCGATTTTTTTGCATAAATCTATTCCTTATACAGTCTAGAATGACCCTCTCAAAGGGTTTATTAATATTCGAAGTCTTTGCAAAGATATAAGAAGAATTGTGGAGGCCGTACGCATTTTTGTCAAAACCACATTTTTCAAGCTAAATGCTACTTTTTCTCGGGAATCATTCAATGAAATCATTTCAATCTTTATCGGCAATATGTAAAACTGTTTTCAAACTGCCGCCATTTTTGTATTGAATTTTCAAAAAATCCTATGTTTTACGATAGCCAATCTAATACATGACGCCAAAGGCTACCACGGGTCCAAATATCAATATTTTTACTTCAAAATTTTTTTTAATAATAATCAAAATACGTGTAACAATACGGAAAAAACCCCAAATGATTCGGTTATTATTTAACCCTTTAAAAATTCTTGAATATGGGTACCCCCATAAAATATTCATAAATATAAATTTTAGCTAGATTAAAAGCCTATTTAACAAATAATAATAAATATAGTAAACTAAATTTTCAATACATTTTCCTAGTTGAAAACAAAAATATTTTGTTTTCATTTAATCTAGATTGGAATGCAAAGTTTGTCTCAGTCCATTAGAGAGCGATAACATAGAATCAATAGAATGGGAATGGAGTCATGTAAACGATAAATATTTAGAACCAGTGGAATATGACGAACATACTTTACTCTCCCCAGAAGATAAAACATTACATTTGTATAATATTGGTACAGAGCACATTGGTCAGTACGTGTGCAAACTTGGGAAACAGTTAACAGCGCCCTATTTTCTCACTGTTGTTAATAATTCGGAACCATTGAGCATGGTAAATAAGATTTATTACTTACGGGAAAACCACTAGAAATGGAAATATCTTGGGAAATATGCTGTGGATTTTACAGAAATGATTATAACACTAACTATAATTCTCATTTAATTTACTGCTTTCCTAGATTATAATACGCTTTTCTACTTGTTACTTTAAAAGCATTTTTATTTACTGCTGTTATAAAAATGCGAAATATTAGTAATAAAAAAGATATAAAATCCTGCATGTCGGCAAATGAAAATATGAATATAGAATAATAAATTTAAAAATGACTATTTTAGTTATTTCTATTACATGTAAAATCATACTAAATAGATAAAATCAATTTTTTAAAAAGATTATCAGTTAAACATAGAAGATATGATCAAATTTAAATGAAATACATATATTTTAAACTTAAAAATGTATGATGATGTCATAAAAAATTTGCATTGACAAAAATATAGAATTTAAATTAGTCAAAACTCGGATGTTTAATGTTAAAGATAACTTAAAGCCACACCTTTTATTGGTATATAGATATGTTAGTAATATCTAAATAACAATTGAATTTCCTATTAATGACACATCTATTTCTTAGAATATTAATCAGTATATTTATTACTAATTTATATCCGATAAATCTATATTTCAATTTAAATAATAAACTCCATGTTTATCCTCTATGAGATGAAAATTATCGCATTTGAAATTAAATTAATAATTTTCCTTGGGAAGAGTAAACTGAAGCATCACACGGAGAGAGATAAATCCCAATGGTACTAACAATTAGAAATAATTACATTTAAGGCGAATATTGCTTTTATTAGATTTGAAAGGATGAATTAACATCAATGAAATAGACATGTAATAACAAGCACAAACCCAAAGAAATTAAATTTGTAGAAACCTTTTTAATGCAATTCAATCATGCGAACGCATTTCATGCTTACAGGTTCATCCTAAAAGTGCTCCAAATGGACCTTATCCAGAAAGATCCTGGAAAATTAGTAACGATATAATTCTAGATACAGTTTGGACTAATTGGTCTCCATGTGATACTTGTGGTATAGTTGGAAGAAGACATAAATATGGGCATTGTACTATTTTATTACTTTCGAATATAGAAAAATTAGACACGTCGAACACTACAGAAGATATTGACAATGTAATTACGCAAATATTTTTTAAATAAATCTATAAACAACTGAATTCCAGGATGAAAAAATAACGGAAGATGATACAGAGCCTATAAAATATACTCATACATGTAGTCAACCAATTGATTTATCTGCGGTAGATCAAGAATTTCTTGAAATTTTTAAATATGGGGTACCATGTCGATCGCATATATTACCAGAATCAATTAAAAATATTAAAGAAATCATAAAAAGGCGAAGCGAAATTATGATAGGATATTGCAAAGTAATTTTATTTCGTAAATTTTTGTCATTTATTAATTAATTTATTTTTATTAGATAAAATGTCCAGCAAACCAAGTTTTCGTAGTAAAAGATAAATATGGTAAGGTAATAGAAAGTGCAAATAACTCAGCCGGGATTTACTCAATGGTGCAAGGTTTACCTTCCATAGAACCACCTGTTGAAAGAAGATTACAGTTTGCGTCAACTGATTCCGATATATTTGTATCATGTCCAGGGTATTTTATAGAGCTTTTGTGTATGAAAAGCCATATTTCACCAGTATAAGCGCTTATACATTATTCAATTCGAAAAAAAAAAATCGATATAAATATTATAATTTTATTCTTATTTCAGAAATTTAAATAGTGAAGTTCCTATAAAATGGCAAATAGGAGGAAGAAATGTAATTCCATCTTTATTAAGTAAAGAATCTAACGGACGAATATTTTTAAGTATTACTGATAAGATACATATAAAAATGGCTAGACGATCTGATTCTAATATTTACAGGTAAGTTATTTAAATATAAGATTTATGAAAATATACTTTTGGCATATAAAGCGTGAAAGGTCAACAAATAACTATTAATAAAACAGAAATCTTAACGGTTTATGAATCAACCAATAATTTTATAGAAAATAAATATTTACGCAAATTCTGTCATAACATAGTTTAACATTTTTCCGCTTATGATAAAATTCTTTGAACGTCATAATAATTTCCTTCCTATATAGAAATATTTATCAGATTTGAAAAAAAAAAATGAATTAAACTTTAATATAGTTTAAATAGATTTTAAAACATTTCAATTTTTAATTTTAGTTGTTGGCAAAACAAAGAACTCGCTGGTACAGTCCGATTAGTAGTTGAAAAAACCATCAAATTAAATTTTAATCATCATGTAATATTAATGGGTATGATAATTATCTTATTAACGTTTTTATACGTGTTTTTCAAAGCATTTATGGGTCGGAAATATGTTATTGGTGCAAAATAAACATTTTTATAAAATTTATGATTTATCATGAATGTCATCAAAATAAGATATACTTGTGACTAGATTTTATCTGTAAATACGAAAAATCATAGAATGATAAATGCTTTTGAAAATAATCAGTTCAAATAAACGTTTTTTTTTTTTTTTTTTTTTTTTTTTTTTTTTTTTTTTTTTT
>CM008235.1:7424206-7435078 GCA_002278615.1 Pogonus chalceus
TAATTTTTTTTATATTTATTAATAAAATTGAAATAATTTTAAAATTAACAAATTTAAATATAAATGCAGAAAATTCTTGACATTGCAGCCTGCATACTGATTAAACTATAGTTATTGAAAAATTTTCTCAGATTTTTTATTTATGATATAAAAAACCTTTTTTATTTATGAAGGTTTTAAAATAAAGATAAGTCTTGAACAAGGTTGGGAGCTGCTAGTAAATATTCTCATACTGAATTATTGAAATTTAAGATTATTTACCTTTAAGCGGATACGCAGTTATTTCAAACAGCAACAGTCACACGTAGTCTTTAAGGATCTAATGAAATTTTAGAAATTAAGAAAACCAATTAATAAAAAAATATATATTTATTATTTAATTCATTTCCTATGCCTAGATGCATTATCTTTAAATTAAAAGACTATTTTTAGATACAAATAAAAATTATAAAATCAAATTTTGGCAAGATCAAGTAACAAGAAACAGCAGTTTTATTATCTGTATGTGTTTATCTCTTCATTTTTGGTTTAGTTACATATAAACATAATATTTTTGGATAAAAAAACGGTTCCGTGGTACAAATCTTATGAAAAAATAAAATTAAAAGTTTAGTTTTTTTCAAATATAGGCACGCGTAGTTTATTCGACGCCTTTGTCAATCCTGAAGTATTAGTTATCTCTATTTCTCAGGACTAGTATATATTTACTTGTCTTCATAAAGAACTTATAACAGGCTATTAAAAATGGAAATTACATGCTATGGAAAGAAATTTTATCACAAAAAATGTATTTTTGTACTCATACATTGAAAAGTGTTGATTTGCGTTACCTCAGCAATATCCGAAATTTNGTACATACTTCTTGCGTGAACTTGGTTTCCGGATTCGTTCTATGGCAACACCCGCAAGCTCATGCCGCCAAACACTTTTCTGAAAATCAGTCGTTCCCGCACTTGGTATGTAAATAACTATTTCAGGTACCAAATAAGAAATTATTTGAAATTTCTTGTTCACTATTAGATATAAAAACTAATAAGGAAAGTATGCCGGGTAGTCATCGCAAAATGCATTGTGGCGAGAATGTGTTATAGCTGGAAAAACATTTTAAGTCGATAAAAAAGACTTCAAAGTTGACCACCTTTAAGAATAGTTCTTTGGTTTCAGATACTTATAGACAATAACGACCAATCTACATAATTCGTTCTATAACACTTTTCCGTGAACAAGTCGTTCCCGCATTTGGTATGTTTATTAATATAGTCAATTCGACTTTACACGACCGCTTGAAATGCATTTTATTTTTTGTCAAATTTTAAGTTTTAATGCTAAATGACATATTTTATTATTAATAAAATTTACATATTTTACATAAGTATAAATTTTTTGTTAGGAACAGTTTATTTATTTAGTAATTATTTTATATTAATGTCACTGGCAATTAATTGTTGCAGATTTTATAACTATATGAATTTTGTTTAATTTGTTTTGGAATATTTTAAGTGGTAAAATTGATAAATATACTGTTGAAATTTATAATTATTCTTTAATGAAAATATGCAATAAAAATATATCTTTTTCATTTTTCATTTATAAATAATAAATTATATTTCCTTAATTTTTAATTTAAATAAAACTTAAAAGTAAATTAATTTTATTATTATTATTTTTACTACTAACTTAAATCATTTGTAAGGTTTCAAAATAATCAAATAATTTACTGATATATTTATTACGTTCTCGGTTATAAATTTAAATTTAATATGGTTTCACGACAATGAAATTCACGGTTACTTACATTTATTATTAATAAACTACAGGAGTTCTTCCATAATGCAATACTTTAACTTTATTAAGACTTCAGGTTATTTTCAACTTTGTTCATTGTTGCGGAATTTTATAAAATAGTAGTAAATTATATGCTACGTATTTCAGTTTAATATTAAATATTATCTTTCATTTTTATTGTATATTTATTGCATAATATCTTTGATAAATCTGTAAATATTCTTTTAAAGAAAGGAATTATTAAATATTCTAAGATGATAAATTAGTTTTTATTATATAAAAACACTACATTTTAAATAAATGGTGATATTTTAACTATAAACGTGTTGTGTACATTATTCAAAAATACATAATAAAAATTATATCATAACAAAAACTTTTTATGATAAATGTTTTAAAATAAGTATTCAAGATTTATGTTAATCCTATCTTTATCTTTAGTGAAATGATGTGGTTGATAATATATTCAATAGCTTCTCAAATAATTCTAAAATCTTAGGTCTTGTAGGGAACTATAATCTTCGCTTTATCAAAATTAATACCGTAGATATTTTTTATAGCATGTTGCGTAAACGACGGACTTATCCGACTACCTAGGCTTATAATATTTTCATGTTCTTTTATTCGTGTATTTAATGTTCTTTTTGTTTAGTTCAAAACATAATATTAGTATTTTTCAAGAAATATTCTTTTTATTAATATAAGTATGAAATATTTCCTTAATCTATTATTTAAACACGTTATTAATTTCTAATTAAAATATTTATATCACAAGAAGATTGATTTTCTGTCGAATAACCTAAAAAAATAAACTCAAACTACATTTTAGTAATTTTCTTATCTAAGTTCTTTGATTGAAATAGAAATTTTAAGTAAATATTGAAGATATAATATAATATACTGTAAAAAACCAAGAGAAGAATTAACAAACTCAATTTAAATTTGCATAAAATAGTATTAATAATAAATAATATTATGTATACCTAAATAATTGAATCTAAATGAAGTAATTTTTATCGATTCTTAAATTAAATAATTTATCAGTCTTCGTATTCATCGTTCTTGGTATTTACAGTGCAATAGATGCATACCTCTCAGTGCATTTTATGCATATCGATTTGCTAAATATAATATGCATAATATGTTGTTTTTCCTTTTAACCAATTCGGGAATGTATAGCATAGTATTGATTTTGAAGATGTTGAAGAACCAGAAACAGAAATTCAAATAAATAACTTACTTTTTTATCCGACATTATTTTTAAATTGTTGATCGCTTAATTGCTCAACTTCTTGCATTTGTCTTGATAAAAATAACTAAAAAATCATATTGCTGCAGATATTTTACTAAAAAAAATACAAAAGGCAAGTTCCTGTAACAAAATTTACATCACTTACATAGTTGACTTATGTGAAGTTTGTAAATTATAGAAAATTTATTATGAATGAAAAAATCTTATAGTTTCCCCCAAAAACTCAATCAAATGTTCAAATTGTTCTGATTGTAACAAAAATTTACATGAAAAATTAAGTATTAAGTTTAATGTCCATATTTTGAAGTAATTTCAGTACTTTTGTAATTAAAATATTAGCTATTCTTGAAGTACATATCTTTTAATAATATATTATTTAATTTGGAAATAGTTCATTTTGTTGAATATACTTATAGTATATTTGTCCCTCTATTTTTTTATTTATTTCCTTTTTATAATCTTTTAAAATTTTAGGTTAAAGTTTTGTTAATATTATTTATTATACACGGAGTATTCTTATTATTGCAGCATTTATTAGTGAATTTTATAATTTATTCTGAATAGTCAAAAGCGTCTTAGGTTATTAAAGAAAATGTTAAACTCATATAGTATTTAGTAGTAATAATAATATTGAGGCATTAATTACAAATGTCTTATTATAACAAGAACAACGTTTAAAAGTTACAGTGTTGCCACATGTTTTATTCATTTCATTTTAATTTACATATAAGTAATTACTTTTTACGACTCTTGTTGTTTTGTTATAGTATCTAACAACTTTCTTCTCTCGAATAAAAACCAAATGACTTATAGTTAATGTTGTTTCATCGTAAAACAAGAGTTAATACAATTGGATGTTATGCATTGTTTCTTTGTAAATTGCGTATATTTTACATAAACATTATTGTTAAGTAAATATGATAAGCCAGAGCTTCAACTGATATAACTTTACTCTATTCTATTTATTTTAAAATAATACTTTTTATTCAGTATATTGACTTTCATAAAAATATTATTTTTTTTATTTACTTATATTAATAGATATTTACAGAAAACTTATTAGAAATCCGAAAAATTATACATAAATATAACATTCCAACCCAATTATTAGTATTAAAGTATAAAATTCTGTTTATTGGTATTTATGTTATATAAAAATCACTTAAATTATTTAAAATATATGAAGAAGTATTTTGTTATGATAAAATTTTTAAGTAATCACTAAATTTCTCTTTAATTTTTTAAAAAGTAAGTGTTTTTAAAATAATGCAAAGAAGTAATAATTGAATAATAGATATAAAATTTTCAAATATCTTTTACTTAAGGAGAAAATAAAAATAGTCCAGTTTTTACACTCCTTTAGATATTCCTTATAAATCAATGAATGAAAAATTATTGTTATATTTTTTTAAATTAATATTATTAGTTTCAAATAATTATTATGTTTACATCTGTTTAAAATTCTTATAAGACTAAACAAATTTTATACTTATTATATTTAAAACCAATTAGGTTATTCTATCAATTTTAAATATTTCATGAAATTCATTTATACATATAGTCGGGGACACGAAAGAATATAATTGCATAATAATAAGCATATATTTTATTACGTTATACATTATTATCTTTTTTATCTTCTTAACGCTTAGTTGACATACTTCTTAATAATGTGAAGTATGTCGTAATTTTATTTGAAAAGTTATGTATGCAGTGTACCTTGGTTTCTTATTTCGTGTATATAGCAACAATGGCTTTTTCAGAACACATGAAACGTTACAGATAGTACAGTGGTACCATGTAAACGTACAATGATTATGCAATTACATTATTTCGTGGCCACAATTATCTATATATCAGTTATTCGATTAAAATAGTTGTTTTAAATTTTATTTTAAATATTTTTTATTAAAGAAATCTATTTTGTTTTTAAATCTGTAAATAGTTAATGATTTAAAATGAAGTGTAAACAGCAACAATAAAAACTAAACTTAATTTTAATTATTTTTGTTATTCCAATTTTTACTTTTTATTTGAAAGATGTTATGAATATATGTTTTTTGATATATAAAATATTATTAGAAAAATAGTTTAAAAAAAAAAACTAAATTGCCATATTTTAAAATAAAAACCGAAAAATATGCAATGAAAAAAATTACAAAAAAAACATTTGTATATTTACAGAATACATACAATATATGTAAACAACAAAAATGCAATCATACAACTCATAAAACCTACAAAAATATAGCAGTATTTAAATTCATCTAATTGCTAAAATAGTTCCCAAAATAAAACATAGACTATAATGAAAATGGAAAACATTGACCGTAGAAATAACAGTTTTGTTTGAAAAATAAATATTATTAAACAATCATACTTTTTAAAGAAATAAAATAGGCTAGTAAAATTGATGTTGACAAAATGTTCTAAATATATGCATATACATTCTTGATTCTCCCACAAGTTGTTAGTACTGAAAAAACTGACAATTATCATCACCTCTGTTGTCAGGCAGCATTCTTCGGGAAAATCTGGTAAACATTTTTAAAGATGCAAATTACTCCGCGTTATAAACGACCGGTCGTTCTTCTTCCTTTTCTGTGCACGTTTCCTTTGCCCCATGCCTCTCATATACCGCCATATCCACAGTGGCGTTATGAGCAAGTATTAGTTGGGAAGATTGCGGCCCTGATGGATACCGTCTTCGTTTAATTAAATTCCGCCACTTCGCGTATTCGTGAAAAGTTTCCGTCGCAGCGCTTTTAGGTGACGCTACTCGCGCGTCCCACAGGAACCCCCAGGAAATCTCTACACATCGCCGGAATATAATTTCCCATGAATAAAAAACTTACCGACACATCCAACAGTCTACTTTTCTGTTTTTCAAAGATAAATGTTTACTTTGCTTTACAGATTCTGTTTATATGTATCATAATATTAAATCGTTTTATATAATAATTTCTACTTGTTTCACGCATATAAAAAATAAACAAATCAACGAATATCAGTTGTTATAAATGTGATAAAATAAAAAATAGTGGAAATAACAAATAAAATTCGCCACAGTTTGTTTGAAATAACAATTTGCACACTAACTATAAATACAGGCCTAGTAGTTTACACGTTCAGATTGTAAACTACTCATTTTACAGTTGGTTATTTTAACCTAGATTCAACATGGTATGTGCTGAACTGAAACACACAACAGAGAGCTATAGTTGAAATTTATATACAAAAGCATCGAATTCACATGCGTGTTAAATTATATGGCGACGTGATAAATGGAAAAAAAGTAATTTTGTTTCGTTCGCGCGGATTTCTGATATTGTACCCCAGGATTTTTATGATTATTGGGTTTCTGTGATACTGAAATGGATTTTTTTCGTTCGATTCTGCTATGTTACCATTTGAGTTATGGACGTGGTTTTTATGTTACCTATATTTTTAATGGTAGCCGGTTTCTTTACACGAAAAAATATACTCCCTGAAGAAATATTGAGCTACGTCCGATGCCTCTTTCGCGTCAACCTGCTAACCTTCTTGATCAGTGAATACGAGTTCTTTAATCTGCCACGCGAGACCACTTTCGGATATGGGTGTGTGATTATAGCAGTTGCTATTTGATTACTTTTCTTTCTCGAATTCCTTTTTTTCCTTAATTTATTTCTCTAAACATATATTTCGAAATGAGAATAAACATGAATTTGTCAGCGTTGCTAATAATTTTTTATATTCAATTTCAAATAATCTTTAAAATTTTTATTGGAGTTTTTTAGTAAGTAAAATGACATAAAATAACAAGGCAATCAAATTAAATTGCATTAGCTGTGGTTTAATTTTCAGTTAATAAACTGATATAAGGGAAAATAAAGAAACGTACATAAATTGAGGAGTTACTAGAATAGTTAACATATGCTTATTATACTTTCTTTAACATTCAAGCATAGCCGTAATCATTAAAAACGGCAATGGTCATGCGTAACCTTTAAGACCTATTGGATATTTTAAGGAATTAAAAAACAATTAATATAAAAATATATTTTTTCTACAGTCGCCATACAAAGTAGGTATTTGCGCTCTCTTTTGTCAACGCAAAATGTTACTTTGCCGCTCTAGAGCGACAAAGAAGAAAAAACACTCGCTGACGTCACCTACACGTATATTACCTTCACAAGTCATTCTGACATATAATTGCTCTGTCGGTAAATTACATAACCAAACAAAATGCCCTGCTATGTAAAATTTATTATTTTTTGTTATGGTGGATGACTCATTGTAGCGACTGTAGAATAAATTTTGTGTGTGTTTCGAGCGCAAATGGACATTGTCGATTTCAAGAGAATGTCGCGCTCCTATGTCGCGCGGCAACAACTTCTCAATCGACAAAGTCCCACTTTGTACTCTTAATACACAAATAGCTATTTAGGACACAGTTTTATGAATAAAATAGTACTTTACACTAAAATAAAGTCTAGTTTATAAAATTATAGTTTTGTAAGATCTAGTAATAAGAAATACAGCAGTGTTATCATCTAGCTGTGTTTATCTTTTCATTTTATAGTAAGTTATAAATATGTATATCTTATTTATATACAAAAAAATAAATTTATGAAATCAAAAAGTATGATAAGATCAAACAATAAGTTTATTTCGACTTGAGACGCGATTAGTATAATCGACACCTACGTCGCACCTGAAACAAAAGCTATCAAGGCGCCATGAGACGCACTTGAAAGGGTACCCACAATAAAGAAAATTCAACTAACAACATCACTTTCTTAAATTTGATTTAAAAGACCTTTAATCAGTTGATTTAAAAATTTGTAACGAGCTATCTAATTCACATTTATTATACCGTTGCAAATTTTGATTTTGATTTTGAATGTTAGCCTGCTTCAAATTCTGAGCACTATTGTACTACCAGCAATTTGGAGGTCATGTAAAATAAATATCTTATTTTCGTATCCGGACTATTATCATAACAAATTTAAATTTTAATTATTTGCTTCAAATATTTAAACCTAATAATATTTTACTGGAAATGTTAGTTATTAGTTTCAATTTTATTTTTTAGGTTATTTTATCAAAAACTTAATTATTAATAATTTTCATATATTATATCTCAATTTATGAAATTAATAATTAATTTGATTTGACATTTTAAGAAAAAAAAGTAGTTTATTTTATTAATATTTATTGTTTATAAATATTTTTTTTATTATAAATATTATAAATTGAATGCAATTTAAAAGTTTATATTATATTCGGAAAGGTATTTGATGAAAAATACTAATTTAAAATATCATTGGTTGTTTTTTTCATGTATGGCTTGTTTTCAAAGGTACAAAACTCTTTTAATTTTTCAATAGATTGTATCAACCAATTCAAATTCAATTTATAACATTCGTTGTTTTTCTAGTTAATCCCAACAAAAACATAACGTGGGTAATTCACTTTTATTTCTCATCTCTTTGAAAAAAGAATGAACTACAGGTATGCACTATATTAACACTTTGACATAGAAAAATTCGATTTAATTTACTGTATATATGTACATAACTTCAATATCAAAGCCTAATTCGAAACAAGCTAAAATGAAAACGAACCTATAACGCTAATATAATTAACTCAATCGTCAAGCCAAACAATGTACACAGGAATTGTTAATTAAACTAGAATTGATACTCAAAGAAATAGCATTAAAATCAGGGATGTCATCCATTTGTATTTATGCTTGTCACGACTAAGTATGCATCCGAAATTTACATATAGTCTACTCCAAATGTTTTAATCAAATTTATCATTCATTTTATTCTTTCACTCTTAAAATATAAGTTTTCATTTTTAAATTTTTTAAATGTTTTCTTTAATTTAAAGATTTATTAGTTTTGAACAAAGATTCTTAATATTTCTCTATTATATTCGTCGCCACGAATCAATGTTATTACATAATATTAAGCAGAGATTTGACTTCGACATACATTATTATATTTTTTATCTTCTTAACGCTTAGTTGACAAACTTCTCAATAATATGAAGTACGTCGTAACTTTATTCGAAAAAATATTGATGCAGTGTACGCAGATTTTGTTTACATTAGTTACTTCTTTATAAAACGTTCGTGTATATAGCAACAACGGATTTTTGAGAATACATAAAATGTTTCAGATTGCGGAGCGGTACCTTGTAACATACAGTGGTTACACAATTACATTGTTTCATGGCGTCGACTANATAACTGGTTGCTAAGGACATTTAAAACTCTTTTTTTAGTTAATAGATGGCGCAGTATGCACGCTGCACTCAATTTATTCAAAATATTCTGGATTAACAATGGTTTTTAATACATGTTGTAGTGGGAAGTAACATTTTATAAAATAAATATTGTTATTTAATAGTTTCCTGTAGAATACTTTTGGACAGCCAGTGTTTTTTGGACTTTTTCCCGCACTCGTGCGGGAAATAAAAGTTTCTGGTTGACAACCACGTACGTCAGATGTCATTTCCTATGTTGTGTGCGCGAAAAGATATTTTGCATCTTCTACTCCTTAAAGCTCTCCATACAAAATCACTTTTTTAAATTTAAATGTCCTTGTATCAAAAGATTTAGAAGCGAGCTGTCTAAGTCAGATTCATTAAATAACTGTATATTTTGATTTCAAATGAGTAGTAGCTTGCTTCAAATTCTGAACCCAAATCATACTACCAGACATTTAAAGGCCATTCAAAATTATTTTAAAGTTTCATACTCTTGTTATATTTGATAAATACTTGAATTTCGATATAAAAAAATAAAACATAAAATCATTTTTAGTTAACGAAGCAAATGACGAAGAACTAAAGTTTTCGCTAGATGTGTAACAAAACGAAATGTCAAAATAGTGAGATATTTATTTTGAGCTTTGTTTTGTGAAGCAAAATATATATTGTAAGTTCTATCGTATGCTCCTCATGAACGCTCTATTAGACGTCAACATTGGAAATAAGACAATACAGAAAATAACAAAATGTTATTTGTAGCAGAACAACAAACCTTTTTCTGTATTCTTTTTTTATTATTTAACTTGTGGCAACTTTATTACATTAAGTTTGTCTTGTTGTAAAAAAACATTTTAATTTAATATGGTATGTTTATTATGCTTTGCAAGTGAGTAAAAAGAATGATAATATTTAATCATAATTAAACTTCATAATATAAGTTTTATGAAAATAAAATGCATATGCTGCTTTTATTTTTCCAAGCTTAATATAATAAGATTTAAAAAATTTAATCTTTCATTTATTTTTCATTTAATAAACTCTAATCCGTCTAACCAATAGATAGAACAATAATTGAAACTTAGATAATAAATAGCTTATATATTGTGGTATGAATGGATATTTTTATCAAAATGAAAAGAGCAAAATTACTGTAGAATATATTGTTAGTGTAAACATTGTACAATATGTCATATATCCTATCAAAATATATGAAACATACTGTAGATGGTTTGTTGACAATTTGGTTTTGTTTGACAGGGTTAGTCAGCGCGACAAGATAGTGGTCCAGTAACTGACTGAATTCGGCAACCATTGGCATTGTTGAGAACTCTCAGTGTTCTACTGGAAACAGGTTTGTAATTCGCTTTGCTGATGATTGCATTAAATGTTGCAGGCGGCCCCTGATTCATGTTTGTTGTGTGGCCACTGGTTCATTGCTTTAAATGACAATGCCAGCGTTTTGCGGTGTAACAAAATTAGAATTTAGGGTGACGTATGGGTATATAAATCAAATTCGACGTTTTACTGGAACATTCATGTATAGTATATATACGAAACATGATATATTTTAC
>CM008235.1:7492229-7505821 GCA_002278615.1 Pogonus chalceus
TGTATCTAAAAATATTTCCTTGATTTATGTATATATTTTCTTTTCCGTACTTATTTTAAAATTTGAACCTACAAAATAATATCATTTTAATCTAATCATTAATTTTGTAATTCTAAGTTTTTCTTTTAATTTCATTTATAAAACCATGAAAAATATTTATTTTAGTAATTAATTTGCACATTCAATGAATAAATGAATGTTATTTTACAAAATTATTTGTCTTAACTGTCCAAATTTTTATTTAAATAAAAAGAAAAAACAGTTATTCAAAAATTAAGCTTAATTAACCAATTATTTAGTTCAATAATAACTAATTTAAGCTTAATTTATTTATTCTTATGTATGTAATTCAAAAAAACGCTCATAATATATAAATTTCCAAGTGGCAGGTAAAAAAAAGTACATTTTTCAAGACAAATGCAAGAAGTGTTACAATAAAAAGAAGTAGTAAACACGCAAGGAAGACAAAATGTTCATTTTCTATTTCAAGGTTATGACATACTTTTAGGTTTTCAACCTGTAATATGACACTAAACTAAACGCACATTATGCTATTTATAATTTGGAATTACGTTTAATTAAACACGTTAATTATAGATTAAAACAGTTTTTAAAATATTTAGTTTAATCAGATTAAATTATGTTTCAATTCGCTGATGTTCGAAAACAAATATGAGTTTTAATTTAGGACAGACTATTTAACGGTTTTGTTTTGTAAATTTTTGTATTTATAAATAAATTATAAATTTTCTTAATTAGAATATAAAATTATTGCATGTGTTGTTATATTTTTTTACATTTATGATTTGTTTAATTAGGAATTGAAGCCAATTAATAGAAATGAATAATAATATAGAAAGTAAATCATCATATTATAGAATATTTTTATTAAATTACAACTGTAGTAAAAATTAAATAGTATATATGCTTTCTTTGATATATTTTATTACAAATTATGTTTTCTATTATTTATTTTTATGTATAATGATTACATTAATACATTATTTACCGTTAATTGCATTTTTTGTTTTAATCAGGAATATTTTGAAGTAATTTGATATTAAATTAATATAATTTTACGATATGTATACGTTTCTTGTAATAATTGCGCTATGGATCTCTAATATTTCAAGCAAGACTCTATTAATGCTTGATTAATAAGAAATATTTTATTTCAAACTTCCAAAATCTATTTTAAAATATTACTACACTATGTTTTAAAGGAAAAATAAATAATTATATACTCTATGAAGTTTTTTATCAGCATTAAAATTTACTTATAAATAAAAAGGAAAAAATCTATTAGAATTTAAATATTTTAAAAAATATTTATGTTTTATATATTTTATTTTTTTCAGAAACTTAAACTNATCCCCAACAACTACACCCCCTACAAGTGCATCCCCAATAACTACATTCCCAACAACTGAATCTCCAACAACAACAACAACGACTCCAACAACTGCATCCCCAACAACAACATCCCCAACGACCACATCTCCGACAACTATCAATGACACGGAAACTCCAATAATTCCGACTTCCATGAATATGCTTTTGGATGAGGAAGACATGCAAACAACTTCACCCCCATTTTTACCAACCGTTCCACCCCCAACGGAAATGCCGAAAGGTAGAGCCATTAATTTTTCCCTTGAGGAGCAACATGCGGAAAATGGAATTGCACCAAATAATTCTGTAAATACCGGTGAGAGTAAAAAAGATTTTAGAGATTTGAGTGATGTTAGTATGGATGATGAAGAAGATGATATGCAGAAGAATCCAATCATGGGGAAATTAGCGGATGGAACTAATCATACTTTAGGTACGGTCATTATCATTTGATGCGGTTTACTTTTGTTTTGTGTCTGTGTTATCTTTATCTTTACATTTGATGAAGAATAATGATGATTTTAATATACCGGAAATTTTTCGTTCAAGGAATTTTCCTTCTAGTGCGTATATTATAATTGATCTTTATAATTACTCCAAAAAAATATATATTATACAAAAATAAAACATTTTCTTTTAATTAAATCAGGAAAATATATTATTTTATGTAACAAATTAGTTTATTATTTCTTTCCTTCAGTAAAGAGATTTGATCATTCAATAATAATCTCTCTATTCTAAAACTAATAATTATATTCAATATTTATTTGATTGATTCTGTGAAAATTTATTTTTTTATTATCATAAATATGTTAAGTTGATATTCCTTCGACGTTTAAATATTGACAAAAACTTTCTATACTTCTCTTTACACTTTCTGTTCTCCTATTATTAAATTAATAAATTTTCTCCAATGTACACAAGTTATTTTCGAAACTCTTTAAATATACCTTTTAATTTGATAAACTTTGATGCGGCTGGCTTTTGTCTTATTTGAAAATGATTCCAGGAATATGTATAAAAGGAGGTCTTACATATAGTAACGGAGAAAAAATAGAAGATGGTTGCGACACAGTTTGTACTTGCATGAATGGTAAAATGGATTGTACCGATAGATGTGTAGGTCCATATTTCCGAAGAGGAAAGAAAATTGATGATCCGTTATGTACAGAAAAAGCTGTTGAAGATCCTTGTTGCTCGATTTTAGTTTGTGCTGCTGATACAGGTATTTTTAATACATATATTAATTATTTTTCAATCTGTTACTAATGAGTTTTTCGTACATTTAGAAACTGAACCATTAGAAATGTGTTTACATCAAAATCAAACGTATCACAGAGGCGATAAATTTGAAGATGGTTGTGCGCAAATTTGTGTTTGTGAAGCTGGAGGAAAATTATCTTGCAAGCCCAGGTAATAATTTTTTTATACATTTAACATTTACATGATTAAAAAATTGCGTTTTGGTACGATACAGCAAATGCTTATATATTAGATTTTTTTAAATATATAAATAAATAAATTTCTTAAGATTGTAATAGGATACCAATAGTTCTAAGCAATGATGGATTTAGGCTTAGGCCCGTGAGGCCCGGATCTAAGGCTGCAAAATTTTAGGGGAGCCAAAATTTACGAAAAATTGCTTATGAAAATCTAATTTTAAACACAATATTTTTATATTTCTAAAATTAAATTATTCTTCTATTACTTATAAAAAATAAAAAGCTAACGTTAGTTTCTATCCATGAAGAGCGCCCCTGTATAAGTAATAATTTTTCTTTCAGTTTTAAATGAAAATTAGGCAAATTTACGATTATTGAAAATCTTATTGGTAATAGTCTAGAATTGACGATCTAATTATTTTCATTTATAAAAGTATTTCTTCATTAAAAATTTGAGATTTTATATTTTTTCCTTAATATTCAATCCATCATATTTAATTAAATATACCACTAAATAAAATATTTTGATTATTTGTAAATTAGATGTGTTATTATAATATTTTCTATTATAAAGCAAAAAAGGCGCAATTTTGTGAAAGGTCTAGAGTGTAGTCTAATTTAAATCCGCTTGGTTCAAATAAAATTGAAACTTTTTCTTTCTATATTCTGATTTTTTTATCAATTTTTTACTTTAATCTATTTTTAACTAGTCTCTTACCGATCTAACGATCTATTTATAATTATTCAACAAATGTTTAGACTACATTTTTTAATCGATATTTTTTATATAAAACTTTTTTAGTATTATATTTGTTTGCAATTATTGCTTTGCAAAATTTATAGAAAATGATAAACCTTTAAAATACGCCGCGATATATTATAATAATAATTGTATTAGAATAGAATTGAATCTATTAATATATCCACAATAGCTGACGTTTAAATTTTACTGTTAGATGCCGTCCAATAGACAAAGCATCCGACAGATGCGTAGAAGTACCAGATCCTTCCGATTCCTGTTGTAAAATGCTTCTATGCGATGTATCTTTAGATGACCATGAACATAAGGAACACGACATTCCTAAATTAAAATTAATCTCCGCTAAATATGTCAACACATCAACAATCCAATTTAAATTTGACAGCAAATTAGATGATAAAAACATGTTACCAGACATTGAAATCAGCATGGACAACGAACAATGGATTACATATAAATTAATGCCAGGTGCATTATTACAAGAAATGAAACCAGATTTTAGATATGCCAGAATTGAAAACACAGATGATGTTGTTAATATTCAAAATAGCGAAAAAATTATTAAAACTGATGCCAAGAAAGATGAAAGTCCTAAAGCATGTATAGATGACGGAAAAACATATAAAATAGGTAAATATTTCCAAAATTGGACCATATTTATATTTAGTTTCATTATGACGCCAAATCTATGTGATCATTTACTAAAAATACATTAATATTTTATTGCCAAATATAATTTAATGTTTTATCTCATAAAATTTATACAACAAACGACGAATCCAAAATATTTATGTATTTGAGATTTTTATGAGAGAACAACTATAAATACAAATTCTCTATACGCAATAAATTTGTTTATTATTTTATACTTCGTTTTTCATTCTTAGAAAACTTTACAGCGTTAGAAAATAATTTTATGAGTTATCTACTAAAAATATATTTTTTCTTGCACAATGAATTTAAAAATCATAATTCTTTTTTATTAGTCAAATTAAATATAAAAACAAAAAATAATTATTTTAANAGCTAATTAAGCTAGAAAATTCACGAGAATATTTCTTTTAATTTCTTTAATTAATATTTTAACCGATATGACCAATATGTTATGCTACATACTGCATACGCTTTTTTGTAAATTTTCGGACGATAAATAATAATAATTTTAGAAAAAATATTATATTTTATGGAGATATTTCAAATTTTATACTTAATTTCTATTTATTGTTACAATATGCAGTTCCAGAAAATTACTGTACATCTCAGTATTAGTTTAAAAAAAACTTTTAATGTTATATTTTTAAGTAATCTACTTATAGGGTCAGTTACCTTTGTTTTTTATTCGATTTATTTTTAGATTTAAGAGAGTTCTTAATAAATTTCGAGTTATAACCGCTAAATTATTAAATTTAATGAAATGCCAGATGTTTCTTTAAAATAAATTATTTCATTGATTCAAATTATAATTATAGGTGATGAATTCTACAAAAACTGTACCTCATTTTGCGTGTGCCTTGAAACAGGCATAAAATGCCTAAAAATCCAATGTCCAACATATTTTGGATTAGATGCAATTGACCCTACATGCTTAGAATGGGAAACAGTTCCGAAAGATTTTGTTCCAAAAGCACCAAATTGCTGTCCACAAGAAGTGAAATGCAAAAGTAATGGCTCTTGTATCCACGAAGGTCAAATGTACCATAATTGGCAAGAGTTACATTCAAACGTAACTGGATGTGATAAAAGATGTTACTGTGAAATGGGCAAAATTGAATGTCAAAGTGCTTGTCCGCCCGTGCAAGCCGTTCCGCCACCAACGTTACCGTGTCCCCCGCATGAAGCTGTTTTAGATCATCTTCCTGACGATGATTGCTGCATGGCATGGACTTGTGCCAGACATCCTTCGCCAGGTAGGTGTTACTGTAGATGTTTGATGACGTGTGGTATTGGTTAAATAATTTTGTAGATATTATGGTATATATTTACATACGTGGGAGGTGTAGTTTTTTCACTCAGTTTATAATACTATATAAAGGTTTTAAGTAGTTATTTTACGTGAATGGCACTTTAAAAATAAATATACTGTATGTCTATTTTAGTTATCATCAGACATCAAATAATAAATTTTAAAGATCTAAAGATAAACTTACATTTAAGTTTGTAATTTAAAAATAATACCCAAAAAACAAAGAGACAAATCTGCGTCGGCGCATTCGACACCAAAAACTTATGACGTCAGTTTAATACTCATGAACTTAAAATCATTTGAACCCTTATATTTTTGTCATATTATGTTTATTTTATTTCGTATATTTGAATTAATTAATACTTAAAGCATTTAAATTTATTGAATATACATTTAAGTAAACGCCTTATATTTCCACTTTTTTGACAAGTAGTTTAAAAGAAAAGTAATGACCCAATTTATCTGAAACTTTTCTGGTAGATTTATATACATTTAAACTTTATTAACATTATACAATTGGTTAAAAATAATTTACGTATCACCTTGAAAATTGTATTGTTTATATTATTGCAAATAATGAATCTCTAAGCGCCGAGGAGTCTATAGCTCAAACTATTTAAAATGTAAGGAAAATGAACTTAATTTTCATACAAATACAAATGTTGCCTATTATTTTTGTACATTTTGTGCTAAAAAAAATGTATTTGTTTAAATAATTTTGACGTTTAAAGACATTTATTTAAGGGAAAAACAATTACAAAGAATTTAAAAATGGAATGAGTTATATTCGTTTGCGAAGCGGCTATAAATTATATTCTGGTTCAAATATTATAAAATAACTTTAACACCAAATTTTTGGGATCTTAATATATTGATTTATTCAAAAAATTTACTTTGTTTATCCCCTCTTAATAAATTTATTAAACAAAATAAATAATATTGATATTGATAATATCTTGTTTTGATAAAATCATATTTAGACATGAGTCCAAAAGTTGAAACAACAAATTGTTTAAAAACAAATTAAAATAGATAAACAGTATCTATATCAAAAACACGGGTTTTAGTGCTTGTAGAGGTGTAGAAAAATTAATTAAATATTTAATGCGCAATATTATCATATTATTAGTTTGAAAGTTATTTCTATTTATATATGAATCAGGAAATATATATTTTTTGGACTATTAAACATTTCAAATTCCTTGAATTTCTAAAAATACTATCACAACTTTGTTTAATTTGAAAGTTTTTCAAATTCCTAATAGCATTCTAAAATATATTTAAATAAAAACTGTAGTAATACGATAATATTGTGCCCCAATTTCTGATTAGTATTATTTTTGCATATTTTTAATGCAAAATAATATGTTATACACGGTTTATCAATTTGAAACAAAGTTAACTCGAAAAATTATAGTAATTTAAAATATGTATTATTCATACAACATTACAATGCATGTATTATGCTTGAATTTCATTTGCTTCAATAACGCAAGTTGTCCATATTTGTAGAGTAATATTCTATTTGCATGTTAATGATTCATTTTGCTTCTATAATGTTCATTAAAACTTACATTAGTGTAAGTATACGTGGATATTATTTTCATTTAGTTATTAACAGGGTATAGAATTCATCTTACGTTAATCACATTACTGACATTACTACACGACATTTACAGACAATTTGTAAAATAGAAAATGTATATTATTCCGACTGACAGACAATGGTTACCTATTCCCACTCTTATAATTGCATGTCTGTAAATATATTTCAGTAGACTTATAAAATTTCGTTTGTAATTGAGTGGGAATTCTGATGACTGAGTTTGTTTTCAGGAATTGATGACAAAACCATCAAGAAGACAGACAAACAAAGACTCGACAACACTAACAATCATACAATCACTAAAAAACCTATGTTACCAACAACCCCTGCCTCTGTCACTAATATAACACATCATGATCATGCACCATCTGATTTTGAAGGTCCCCTTTTAATATATGAAAATGAGAAACCCGTTAAAAATAAAAATAAAACTGCATTCCTTCCGTTAAGTCCACAAAATTTACCTATCAATCCAGAGGAAAATGATTCTGTTAATTCTGAACCAGATTTATTTGATAAATATAAACATAATAAGCCCGAAGGGCCTCCTTATGAGCATTCAGCTCCTTGGCCCGTAGGGCCGAAAGGTTCTTCGAAACCTTCAAAAGATGAAGTTTTAATTAAACCAATTTTCGATTCTCCAAAAATTCCATCATATATGGGACCATTTAATCCAGATAATAAAAATCCTCCAATGAAAAACAAAAAAACTAATAAAACTTTAAGTAATAACGCATTACCAACAAAACAAAAAGGTGATCAATTTGGTCCTCCTATATCCCCTCAACATGTTCCATATGATCCTCATCATGGCCATTATCCTAACATTCAAAATCCTGAAGAAATCCTTCAAATTATTAACCAACACCCTGAATTATCCAATTATCCTTCAGGGTCAGTATTCGAAATACATAATTACCCACAAGAAAAACCAGTTACTCCCGATTTTATTCGGCCTCAAAATAAATTCCCCCCTAATGGACCAAATAGAAAACCACCACCTCAGAATCAACCCCCAATTGGTCCATATTTAATAAATCAAATTGATCCGAATATTCCAAACATAAACACTAACAATTTTGCATCAAATCTACCTATTGATCAATTGATTAAACATGTGCAAGAAGGACAAATTCCTCCTGGATTGCCTCGCCCTATTGCACCACCATACAATCAAAACTCACAGTTTTCACAGAATCCTATATTTGCACAACCCGGCTTGCAATATTCAGTGTTAAACAATCAACCTCAACTAAATCAGTCGACAGGTGGGAATGCAACACTTATTTCTGTTGACTTTTTTTATAATTGTATGTGTAAAAATGTTTGCTTTCAGGATTTGGCGGCTTTCCAGGTAGATTTCCAAATGTACCCAGTTTTCAACAGTCGCCAGGTAAAAATAAAACACTGCAACTATTACCTATGATATCATTAAATAAAACTATTGATTTCTATTTATGAAACAACTATAATAAGCTTTTGTATTCATAAGTTTTCTCATATTTTTACGCAATATGAACACCTTTCCATTTTTTTCCAGAACTTTATTTCGCTGCATATATTTAATTTATATTAAGACAAACGTTATTTATTGAAACAAATTTATTTATTTATAGTTTATTTCTTATAATTTAGCCAATAATATTTATTTTTGTACTTAGCGTTTTTTAACAAAAACATTTAGCTCGTCTTTTCGAATAGTTCATAAAATAAACTAATTATTTAGTTTCGTATGTTGCAACACAACTTTAAATGAACAATTTTTATTTTTACATGTTTTATAATCGTTTTAAAAATATATTAGAAATCGTGTGATCTATGGTATTTTTCCATTGCAAAAATGGATGATTTTATAGAAAGTAAGAAATTTATTGAAATCTATGTATGTAATCGGTATTTTCAATAAGGAAAAATCGTAAATTCATAAATAAATAATGGTCCAAAAAGTGAATTCGTCATCTTTAAAGTTTATATTAACAATAAGTTAGATTATATAGAATCACAAGTTAAATCTAACATAATTACTAGTAGAATCAGTTTTAAAGGAAAATTAAGACAAAAGAAAACTCCATATTAGCCTCTTCATTTAGCTATTTATAGTTTAAAATATTCATTCAAATTTATTTAAAAAATAGTATTTCGGCTTTGAAAAATTCAATTATTTTTATCTTTTAGATGAAATAAATGTTCAGCAAGTAGAAGCAATAGATGGACAAACAGTTCGTTTAATATTTACTGTATCTCAATTAATTGTTGGTCTCCATGGTAGAGTTGAAGTCCGTTATACTAGTAGACAGTACGTATTTCGAATTTTTATTTTTAATATGCTCGATGTAATATTAAAAATTTTAATAGGGATGATAATATCGCATCATGGGAACTTCAAGTTTTCGCTCCTCCAAACGATTTAATAGCAACTCAACAATTAGAATTCGATTTAATTGGTTTACAACCGAACACAGAATACAAAATCAAAATCACTGTTATTTTAAGAGACTTGCACAATACTCCAACTAGCCGCGTATACAGCGTTAGAACCCCAGCACAATCTGCATTCTCAACAATGCCGCCAATGATTCCAATTGAACCAAATTTGGCTATAACTGATGTTAATTCTACTTGGGCTAATGTAGTTTGGAGGAAGTTAACTGACTTTGAACTGCAATTCGTTGATGGGGTACAATTAAGGTTTAAAGAGATTAGTGGTAAAGTGTATGCAGCAACTCCATTAATACATAGAGCAGTTACCAGTTATACCTTAGAAAATTTGAAACCTGATACAGAATATGAAGCAGGAATATTCTTTATTCCGTTTACAGGACAAAATACGGAATTACACGCGGATAATATGGTTCATTTTACAACTTCGTCTGAAATTGGTACGTTTACATTACAGTTATAATTATTTTTAACTATTAAAAAATGGATTTTCTTATAAAAACATTACTCGAAATAATTTACAACCAAAATATATTATATATTATTTTTGTATTTCCAGATCCTTACGGCTTTAATGTTTCCTTAGAAATACAATTAGTTAAAGCAACTACAGTAGATGTAGCATGGTCTGGTGTTCCATATCCAGAAGATAAATATGTTAATATATATCGAGCAATATATCAAAGCGATTCAGGCAAAGGAGATTCCAGTACATTTAAAATAGCAAAACGAGATTCGCCGAAAAAGACAACAATAGTTGATTTAAAACCAGGAACAAGATATAGATTATGGTTGGAAGTTTATTTGACTAATGGAAAAATAAAAACTAGTAATGTTCAAGATTTTATCACTAAACCAAGGGCGCCTCCCGCATTAGGAGCTTCAACTCAACAAGGTAAAAATATTAAAAATACCAATAAATATAATCTCTTCAATTATTTTAAATAAATAATTTTGCTTTAATTATTAGATATTTTGTCTGATAAAAATTTATTTGAATATTTCAGGAAAATTATCATCATCCACTGAAGTGGTGGCAGACCATTCCAATGATTACTATGGTCCATTAGTAATTGTAGCAATTTTAGCAGCAATATCAATTTTAAGTACTTTGGTATTGTTAATGATATTATTGAGAAGACACACTCAACAAAAAGCACCAATTTCATCACCATCACGAGTTAGTCAGTCAGCATATGATAATCCAACATATAAAGTAGAAATTCAACAAGAAACTATGGGTTTGTGAAAGTGAAGCATTGTTGAAATGCAGAGAGTGTTAACAAAACATTGTTTTTTCAGATTTATGAAACATTTTTTCATCTGTATTTGAAAGTAATTATTGTATATATAAATAAGAGAGAGTACCTATTTAATGTTGTATGTAATATTTAACGATATAATTATATGATATACATATGTTTACGCTAAAAGTCCACAAAATAAAAATATTTTGTAATTAACAGTTATATTTTTTATTTAATACCCTGTCTATTATTTCCTTTCCTAATTATTTTATTTAATATTTAAAATTAAAATTATTTTATTAATTTATTCATATTTATTTAATATTAATTAATTAACTTGTTATTGCTTTTTATCAAGCAATTAATTTCTATTTTTAGAATTTTGTTTCATGAATATAATGCATGTTTAAACAGGTAAATAACGAATATTATTATATATTTGCTCATAGAACTAAATAATTTATTGTGAAATTTAACGCAATGCTAGAAATTGCATTTCATTTTATTATTATAACAAAAAAAATTACGAAACTTTTTATATAATTAAATTAGTTAAAAGATACTATTGTTTTATAAGCCTATTAGTAATTAAAAACACAATAGCTATTTATCTATTATAAATTAATAATCTAAAAATGAAATAAGCCTAAGTTTAAGATTAATATCAATTTGTTTTTATAATTTAATTACGAAAAAATTATATTTTTCTCTTTTACAGTTACACCATTTTGTTTAGCGTACAGTATTTTTGTATAATAGAGATTATATATTTTTTAATTAAATTAAAATGTTTTTATTTTTCTAACGTATTAAAATATCAATGTTTATCATTATAAAAATATTTACATTGTATTATTTGTTATTATATGTTAATTTATTGATAAAAATAGAATTAGAGCTTTTGGGTTCGAGAGTTACGTGACGTCAGTTTTATGAAAGTATAAAAGGCCGCGCAATCGTCCTTCTCTTATTGTTCCCGATTGAATACAGTAAAGTGCAGTGTGAAATACTTATATAACAAAATATCGTTATTGTCTTTATAGTGAGCTGTTTAATAAATAACTGTTTAAAACAAAAAGCAAGTAAGTATAAATTTTCTGATTTATTATAGTTTTTCTAATATTCGACTACATTTATTGAAAGAAAATATGACTCAAGTGCTTAGTAGTTGTTCAAATTTACAAATCAAACCTTCACTCCTTTGTTTTGGTTGTAAACAAAATTTATAAGTAATTCTAAACAACGTTTGACATTATTATTAAGGTATAAAATCATTTTTAACATTTGAGGAAGTAATTTATAAATTTTATCATCATGGCGGATGAAAGTATTGATTGAAATTTTGCTGAGTCATAACGTATGACTGTGTGACGACATATGCGCAATAATTAAATTTTATTTTTCACAGAATGCAGATTTTCGTAAAAACGTTGACTGGAAAAACCATCACGTTAGAAGTTGAACCTTCTGACACCATTGAGAATGTAAAAGCAAAAATTCAAGACAAAGAAGGAATTCCACCAGATCAGCAACGATTGATTTTTGCTGGTAAACAATTAGAAGATGGCCGCACCCTTTCTGACTACAACATTCAAAAAGAGTCTACCCTTCATTTGGTACTCCGTCTTCGTGGTGGTATGCAAATCTTCGTGAAGACATTAACAGGAAAGACTATTACTTTGGAAGTTGAACCTTCCGATACTATCGAAAATGTCAAAGCTAAAATTCAAGACAAAGAAGGCATTCCCCCAGATCAGCAACGTTTGATCTTTGCTGGCAAACAACTTGAAGATGGACGCACCCTTTCTGACTACAACATCCAAAAAGAATCTACTCTCCATTTGGTACTTCGTCTTCGTGGTGGTATGCAAATTTTCGTTAAAACCTTAACAGGTAAAACCATCACATTAGAAGTCGAACCTTCTGATACCATCGAAAATGTCAAAGCCAAAATTCAAGACAAAGAAGGCATCCCTCCAGATCAGCAACGTTTGATCTTTGCTGGTAAACAACTTGAAGATGGACGCACCCTTTCTGACTACAACATCCAAAAAGAATCTACTCTCCATTTGGTACTTCGTCTTCGTGGTGGTATGCAAATTTTCGTTAAAACCTTAACAGGTAAAACCATCACATTAGAAGTCGAACCTTCTGATACCATCGAAAATGTCAAAGCCAAAATTCAAGACAAAGAAGGCATCCCTCCAGATCAGCAACGTTTGATCTTTGCTGGTAAACAACTTGAAGATGGACGCACCCTTTCTGACTACAACATCCAAAAAGAATCTACTCTCCATTTGGTACTTCGTCTTCGTGGTGGTATGCAAATTTTCGTTAAAACCTTAACAGGTAAAACCATCACATTAGAAGTCGAACCTTCTGATACCATCGAAAATGTCAAAGCCAAAATTCAAGACAAAGAAGGCATCCCTCCAGATCAGCAACGTTTGATCTTTGCTGGTAAACAACTTGAAGATGGACGCACCCTTTCTGACTACAACATCCAAAAAGAATCTACTCTCCATTTGGTACTTCGTCTTCGTGGTGGTATGCAAATTTTCGTTAAAACCTTAACAGGTAAAACCATCACATTAGAAGTCGAACCTTCTGATACCATCGAAAATGTCAAAGCCAAAATTCAAGACAAAGAAGGCATCCCTCCAGATCAGCAACGTTTGATCTTTGCTGGTAAACAACTTGAAGATGGACGCACCCTTTCTGACTACAACATCCAAAAAGAATC
>CM008235.1:7506002-7520187 GCA_002278615.1 Pogonus chalceus
TTCGCCGGTAAACAGCTCGAAGATGGTCGCACGCTCTCCGATTATAACATTCAAAAAGAATCTACCCTCCATTTAGTACTTCGTTTGCGTGGTGGTATGCAAATCTTCGTCAAAACTTTGACTGGTAAGACCATCACCTTGGAAGTAGAACCATCAGATACTATTGAGAACGTTAAAGCTAAAATCCAAGACAAAGAAGGCATTCCCCCAGATCAGCAACGTTTGATCTTCGCCGGTAAACAGCTCGAAGATGGTCGCACGCTCTCCGATTATAACATTCAAAAAGAATCTACCCTCCATTTAGTACTTCGTTTGCGTGGTGGTATGCAAATCTTCGTCAAAACTTTGACTGGTAAGACCATCACCTTGGAAGTAGAACCATCAGATACTATTGAGAACGTTAAAGCTAAAATCCAAGACAAAGAAGGCATTCCCCCAGATCAGCAACGTTTGATCTTCGCCGGTAAACAGCTCGAAGATGGTCGCACGCTCTCCGATTATAACATTCAAAAAGAATCTACCCTCCATTTAGTACTTCGTTTGCGTGGTGGTATGCAAATCTTCGTCAAAACTTTGACTGGTAAGACCATCACCTTGGAAGTAGAACCATCAGATACTATTGAGAACGTAAAAGCTAAAATTCAAGACAAAGAAGGCATTCCTCCAGATCAGCAACGTTTGATCTTCGCCGGTAAACAGCTGGAAGATGGTCGAACTCTTTCTGATTATAACATCCAAAAAGAATCAACTCTTCATTTAGTACTTCGTCTACGTGGTGGTATGCAAATCTTCGTAAAAACATTGACAGGAAAGACAATTACTCTTGAAGTAGAGCCTTCTGATACCATTGAAAATGTAAAAGCTAAAATTCAAGATAAAGAAGGTATCCCTCCAGATCAGCAACGTTTAATTTTTGCTGGTAAACAATTAGAAGATGGACGTACTCTTTCTGATTATAACATTCAGAAAGAATCTACCCTTCATTTGGTACTCCGTCTGCGTGGAGGATTTTAAAAATTATATCAATATTAACCAATTTATTTATGCTTTAGGGTTCAATATTCCATTTTATATTTTATGTAAAATTTGCAATATCTTTTTTGTAATTTCAAGCTGAAAGACTATGAAATAAAATACCATTGATTTATTTTAGATACTTTTATTTTATTCCCTATTTATTTACAATAATAAATATTAAGAAAATTAACTTATTTTAGTAGAAGTAATATTATCCTTAGAAGTTGTTGCTAATTCAGCAAGTGTTTCTTGATGCTTTCGTTGTGCTCTTTTTAATTTAAAAGTTCTTGGTTTAATATTTCTAACGGGTTTTTTTGTTTTAATACCCATAGATTTTATTTTATCACTAATAGATACATCGATTGGAATATGTACGTAACGTATATTCCTTGCACGTATAAAAAAAGATTCAAAAGGTATCTCTCCACCTCTTGCATCATAAAATATGACGTCTTCTAAATCTATGTTCATAAAACCATCAACAAAAACAATTTTTCCAGTAACTGCCGATTCATTTTGTAAATCTATTGTAGTATATTTATTTTCTAGTTCTTTAATTATACCAGTTAAATTATTATAAAAATAGTAATACTCTCTCTGAGATGTTCTCTTTGCCATTTCATCTGAAATAGTATTATGTTAGTAACTTAAATATAAATAAATTTACATCTAAGTTTTAGAAATCGTTGACAGTTATGTGAACTGTTCTGTTTTGCGGTTTATTTATACTTTCATTTACGTTATAAGTTGTAATGAATCTTACCTATAATATATTCTTAATAAAACAAATACAAATTTATAAACTTATTTAAATATAATGTGGAAATCAGCCCTTCTTTTCACTGTTTCCAGTGCTGTTGTTTGTGGTTTGGTGTAAGGATTCAATCAAATTTTGTTTTAGGTTAAATTCTGACAAATTTATAAATTTTTAGTCGGCGCTATTTTGTTGGAGGTGTATGTAAATGCGTAACTCGTTTAGATGATTTAGTTGTTATTATAACAGGTGCAAATTCTGGAATAGGAAAAGCACTAGCTATTGAAATCGCCAAACGAGGTAACTAACCTCTATATAAGTGAATACATACTTGAATGATTTAATCAAAGAAAATGTAATATAGGATTTGATAAACTGTGTTTATAGGAGCTGAAGTTATACTTGCCTGTCGAGATCTGAAAAGTGCAGTAAAAGCACAACGCGATATCATTTCCGCATCTGGAAATCCTAAGATTTATGTAAAATTTTTAGATCTGAATTCAGTACGTAGTATAATCAATTTCGCAAACGAAGTACAAGCAGAATTTCCAGAAATTTATGCTTTAGTTAATAATGCAGGTGTATTTTTTTATCCTCAAGAATTAACTGAAGATAAATTTGATGTTACTTTGCAAACCAATTATTTAGGTATGATACATTTCCATATTTTATTAGTCTGTTTGTAATGAATTCATTATAGGGCCATTTATACTTACACATCATTTACTTAAATGTTTAAAAAATTCCGAACACGCTCGAATCATTAATGTTTCTTCTGAAGCTCAGAGAATCGTTTCAGAATATGATTTAAAAACTATTACTAAAAATCAAACTGAACAAAGACCACATTTTATTGCTTACGGTGTCAGTAAATTAGCAACAGTTTTATTTACTAAAGAATTAGCTAAAAGATTGCATTGTAAGTAATACTTTTATTAAAAAAATTTCAAAAAAATATATATTCATTTAAATTGCAGCTACAAATATTATTGTAAATGCTGTAAATCCAGGAAACGTAGAAACTCCTATATATAGATATTTTCCACCATTAAGCAATCCTATTTTATACGCTTTGCAGTGGCCCATACGTTTACTTGTAATTAAAGATCCATATCACGGTGCACAAACTGCTCTGCATTCTCTCCTAACATCAAACAGGACAACAGGACAATATTTATCCGATTGTAAAGTAGTACTACCAAGCCCTGTAGCTTTAAAAGAGAGTTTATCAAAAGAATATTATAATTTAACTTTAGAAATTCTTGATACAAAGTTTGATACTGAATCTGAGTGTTAATTGTATTATATATTTGGTGGTGGTGTGAACATTCCTTTATATCAAAATGACGAATAATTTAAAAGAAATTTGGGTCTCCCCTGATAATAAAATTAAAAAAGAAATAATAGAATTCGGAATATTCGGACATAAACCAATGGACAATTCAATTTGTACTATTGATATATCAGATATAAAATTTAAATCAAGTAATATGTTAAGTGAATATCTAACAAATTATGATAGATATCCTATTAAAATTAATATTGGTGAATCAAATACCGCTTTAGATAGAGAAATAGATAAAGTAATTCAGACGATGCATTCAAATGAATTAAGTTCTGTTACAATATTATTTCCTGATAATGAAGTAAATTTTGTTTTAAAATTGTGCCATTTTGAATTTCGTGGATATATTTTTGATTGGAATGCAAAAGACAAAATATTAATGGCTTTAAAACATAAAGAAAAAGGAGTTGAACTGTTTAAAGAAAATAGATATGCAGACGCTTCTCATAGATTTAGTCGAGGAATGAAATTAATTTTATCAATCCCTATTCCAATAGATGAAATCGTAGAAGAAATAGATGGTGCAACAATTGAGGAAATTAATAAAGTTAAGTCGAATTTAAATAATAATTTAGCTTCATGTTATAATAAAGTTAAAAGATATAACACTGTTATTGAATTGTGCACGAATGTATTGAAATTTGATGATGAAAACCAAAAAGCATTATTTAAAAGAGGTTTTGCATATACAGAAACACGAGATTTTGAAAAAGCTCATGACGATTTAACAAAATTATTATCATTAGATCCGGAAAATAAAGCAGCTGAAGAAAAACTGCAATTTGTAAAATTAAATATTAGTCAACAAGAAGCAAATTATAATAGTATGATTAAAAAAATGTTTCGCTCTTAAAGGATGTGTATTTAAAATCTATTTTAATATAGTTTGTTTTCAGATAAAGAAGATGAAATAAGAAATATTTTTAATATGATACAAATTTGGATTTTATTTTATATGAAAAAAATTCAAATTCATTTTGTGTAAATAATATAAAAATGCTTTTTGTGATAATGTAGATATAAATAAATTGCTAAATAAAATGCTAAAATATAAAAATAAGGATTTAATAACCAAACCTGAAATATTACATAGTTATTTTTTTTTTTGCTTAAAGTAAATTTTCTTAATAATGTAATTGTACAATCCAATTATAGCGAATATTAATAACGTTTAGAGCACAATTTGAGCGCATATAATTTCTGTGCCTGATTTCTAATATGGCACACAGCGTTAACGAATTTTTAATAAGAAATACCATTTATTTTTTCAAAGAGTAGTACCCAATTATTTAATATATAATTTTTACGTGCAATATATACATTGATATTTCACATATTTCTAGATTTGGAAATTAAAATTAACAATCCTAATCACATTGATGTTACAATTTTACAAAAAGCAAGTTTTTTCTTTGATCCCATGCATTCTTTTATGCCATTTTGTACAGGGTTAATGTTGCTAACTCTATACGATTGCTAAGAGTTTGATTAGTGTAACATTTCCGACTAAATTATAATGAATTTAAATTATATCCGATATTTAATCAATATAATTAAAGTCTGTATTGTTACTACTCTTTGTAGTCGATTTTTCGGAACTGTACAAAATATTCTGCAAAACAAGATTCAATTTAATTATTATTAATGAATCCTGTTTTATTTCATAAAATTAATACAATTTTAAAAATAACAACTATTCTAAATAATTTAAAGAGGGCAAGTTAAAAATCTATTTTAGTACAATTTTGAACTAAATATTAACAACCTTACACAAATTATTTAATTTTTATAAACATTATTATTTTCTTTAAATGTGGATAATTATGCACATATAATGGAAGATACATATTTTAATTAAAGATAATAATCAAAGGCACTGCGGTGTTTTCAAACAAAAGAGAAATACTTTTTTTTATGTTAGTAAAAATCCGCAATATATAATAACAATCCAATTATTAGTACTATTATTATTTACATATAAAACAACACAAGTAATTTTCTTTTACACAATAATAAAATGCGTATAAGAGACAAATAACAGCACAATCCTTTTAACAATATAAAAAAAAAATTAAAAAATAAAATACATTCCCAACAATATTACAAAACACTAAAACTGAGCTAATATAATTAAAAATTATGTTATCACACTAAATATAATATATATGTATTTTGTGAATTGAGCTTTTTTATAATAGTTTGATGTGTGGACAGTAATACAACAAAATATTTAAATTGAGATGAAATTTCAGGCCGTTTTTAATTTCGATATGTCTTAATACCCAATTGCAGGACGTATATAATATAATGTTTAATATATCCATAATGGCCACGAAATTATTGAAAAAGAAATTCACGTTATTAGATTATTTTTAAATAAAAAGTCTGTTTTTAACAGCGAGTACAGCATACACATACATAGATTTAAAATTCGTAATTTATTATATTTATTTTTTTATATCGAAATTTTAAAGCGAAGCAAATTTAATTTTGATTTTGTTAGCAATAGATTATTTGCATATCTGTACACAACAGTGATTTCAGTAACAATGAAAAAAATTATTCAAAAAGAAACAAAAAAATTCAACGATTAGTGAAAAATTCCAGAAGAAAAATCACGTAAAACAGTTATAATTTATTATTATTGAAATGTATGTACAAAAAATTATTTAGAAAACCAACATTAATAATAAAGAATTTATCACAAGGCTCTATAGTAATTAGCTACCACTTATTTTTGTCCTTTATCGGCTTATAGCCATTTAAAAAATGTTTTTATATACAAAAATATTCTAAATATAATAAAAAACTTGTAAAAATTCATTTTGATCATTAAGAACGAAAAAATGTATAGAAATAAAAATGTATTAAGGTCTTTTTTGTTGTTATTGCTTGACAGGTACCTGTGGTAGCTATGTGTGATTTCGGATAATATTTAAGCGTGCACGTCGGACTAGAGAGCGCAGACATCACAACTGTTTCATTTTACCGTTGGTTTGTCTTTGTATTCCTGTTGAATTACTTACTACATGCTCAGCTGCTTGTAAAGTCATTTGATGCATTTGTTTTTCCACAAAACCTTGGTAGACTGGCTTCATAAACTATAAATTCAAAATCAATTAACTATTGAATTGAATTCTAAACTTTTAAGCCATTAAAATTAATAAAGTTTTGTACAAAATTAGAAATAATTAATGCGAAATTACAAAGCAATATACGTTTTTGAATTTTACCTGAAAAAATTCTGTTCCTGAATATTAAATTTCATTCATTATATATTATTTACCATGCATTTTACAATTTTTTATAACAAGCAGCTAAAGACAAACAATAAGTTTTAATAATAATTAAGAAAATATATGCTCTTTATGAAAATACAGTGGAGATCGTTTAAAACGACATTACTATAAATATAAACTGGTTTTTTCGACCGAATTTGGTTTATTTAAAATTCTATAGAAGTAGCATCAAATACAACAATTTCGAATATTACGAAAAATCGGTTTTAAGTTATCGCAATTGTATTTTATTTTATTGTTGCTTGTTGTGCAGAAATAAGATGAATAATTCAAGCTAGTTAAAATCTTAAGTTTTTTTTACAGTAAATCATACTGTACTTCTTTTTAGTATCGTATAGAAAAGACCATAAAACTACTGCTAAATTTTTACTGATACGATTTCGATACGCTATGAAGATTAAAAAAAAATGATACTTTTTAAAATCACGGACACATTCGACTTAATTACCTTTTTTAAAAAAGTATTAACTAAAACCTAATGAGATAATCTTTAAAAAAAAATTTAGGAAATCGAAAAATATATCATTCTAAATTTACATGTGATAATTTTTAGTTTGTTTTTCTATTAATTTTATTTATTTTACATTAAGAAATAAATAAATTATTACGGTTATTTTAAGTTTTTCAATAAAAAAAATTCTTAACGTTGATGACCGTCGTTATAAGCGGTTTTTACTGTAATATTTATAGATCATATTGAATAATAAAAATTTAATAACTAAATTGTGAAATCAGATATTATCAAAAAAATGAATAATATGTTTATAATTTCAATACTTATTGAAATAATAACAGTAATGTTTCCTAACGACAAATAAAATATTAGTTAATAAGCAAAAAACATGCAATTTTGCTGTAAGCAATAACACGTTCCAACTCGACAGAATATAAAAAGCAAACCAAAAACAAATGAAATTCACATTGAGGCACAGAAAAAGAACAATAGAACAAGGATTAGTCACATTCTTATACATAAAAATATGTTTAAATATCTTAGGAGTTTCACTGTACCAATGGTACAGGATTTGAAATAAATTTATACAACACAAATTTAAGAATAACCCCGATAACTATTCGTTATTTTTCTGTGTTGTTTCATATGTCATACCTCAGAAGAATGTAGTTCTTTCGGTTTTACTCGTAATAATAGTACGAATGAAACCAAAAGGCAGTTGTTGTCTCGATTAAGCATGAATTCGAGTTAAAGCAAATCGTAACATTAGTACAGGTGATACCACCAATTTCGTAAAAGATGAAAATAAAGGTACCTTCAATACAAATTAAGTAACATAGTATAACGGACTTAAATAAAAAACAATGAAAAAATTAAAACAAAAGAGTGAAGTGTAATAAAAGTACCTTCATTGTTGTTAATAGAAAATTATATATTTTGACATTCTTTTAAAACAATTTACAAGATATAATCTAAGCAATCAATTAAATAAATTCTATAATAAAATATTATATAGTATTTATAATAATTTACATCGTAAATAGAATCGGTTCTCTGATAAAATATTTTAATTTTAAAGACTTTTTATTGTTAGGCGTAGGTATAAAATGTCGCGTATTACGATGTTAATAAACTAAATTTATAGAAATTATTTGTATCTTTTATAATAAATCTAAATATAACGTATTTATATATAATATCGCGCCATTTTATTTATATCTGCTTATAACAATGTTCTAACCTAAAATACATTTATACTCAGAACAACTTATAGTTTAATCTGAGTTTTAATTGTTTAATCCGTTGGAGAAAAATTACGAACAAGAGTATTAGTTGTTAAGTCGTAATGAAAACTAATTATTCCAAATCTATATTAATCACATTAGTTTGCATATTAATATCACACTTTAAATGTTCTGCAAGCAGCACAAACAAGTCTCAACTCGAGAACCGATCCTGAATTAAATTTTATATACACAGCAAACGGTTATTAGATAAACATGTTATGATCTTTTTTTAGTTCGACTAATACTAGTGACAATTTTTATTTTCATTAATCTAGGACCATACACAATACATATATAGCAATAACTTACGTTTTCCCAAATAAATGATGCCAATTCATCAATTTGAATGCCGATATCTCGCAACTCGCCACTATATCTGCAGATAAAATTACACAATTTATAACCAAACTTTGTAACATAACTTTTTAATTGAGACAATTTAAAAAAGTGTCAACCAGAAATGTATATTTGAAATATAATTGTAAAAATATTTTATTTAAATGAATAATTGCGTGAAAAATTGATAATTTATATAAAATCCATTGTTAAGTCATCGAAGTTAAATCTCTGGGTAAGTCTGGAAACGAAGTTATATAAATAAGAAGTGATCATGTAAAAAAGATTTCTCCATTCGCATGTGCGAATACTAATATCTTAATTTGTATAATTTTTTCTTGGTGTTTACAAGTATGATCGTGTATCTGCAAGAGTTATCCATGGAAAATTGCACATACCTGACATAGGCCCACATAATTAAGGTGAGCAACGAAACACCCATGGCAAGATTGAACATGTTTGCAAAGGAATAAGCGCCTACCAATCCACAAATGCCGGACGCGATATAAAATAGAACAGCAAGTGCGAAAAACACGGCAGGAGTACGCGCTGCTTTGAAAATATTTTTACTTTCATTGTGTTCTTTAAATTGTTGGAATTGCGCTTCCAAATCCTAAAATAGTTAACAATGTATTTATATTGTTTGAGGTATTAATGAAATTTTAAGTACCGCTTGTAATTTTTCACAATATATTCTAGAAAATTCTTCTCCACCCATTTTTCGTTTACTGTGAAATTGTTGAATAGACTTATCTTTTATACGCATATGTTCAGATTCTAAGTGAGCTGTGCTTAGGTAAGGTCTACCTCCACCACAAATTTCTTCCATTAAATTATTATACATTTCTTTTGCTTCAGCAACAGCTGATAAATTATTAGCCTCTGCTGTTGCCTAAAACCGTAATGTAAATAATAAACTGATTTCATATTTGTTGTTAATTTGTACTTACAACAAGCATAGATTTGGGTTCAGGTAGTTCATTGCCACTATATATGTTAATGTAAGATTTAAAATATTGTATCAAATCTCTAACTTTAACTTTCTGTCCATTAATTTCCTTAAGAACTAAATTTTCCGGTGCTAGTAACATCGGTACTAAAACTTGCAAGTTTTTCTTAAATTCAGGATCAATATCTATAAAAACCGCCAAGAATTATTAAAATATCCTTCCACATTTGCGAGTTTTGATTATTATGAATCATTCGATAAAGTACCTGTGAGGCGTCCATCGAAATTAGGATGAGTAGCAACTTTCAAACCAGGATGTGGCATCAAAAAGCAAGCAATTTCCGAAAAACACGCTTTAATATGTTTTCGAAGGGACTGAAGTTCAGAATGCTGTCGATCAGATACTGTTAACCGTCGATCGAGGATTTTTTTACCACCGACTGCACCATATTGTGCTTCATAAGGAAAACTCCAATCTCTTACTAGAAATTGAAGTCTCTGGAAAGGTGTACTTCCAGAATCTGCTAATGCTAATCTGCCGTATTCCGTGAATAACTGTTCAATACAAATAGTTAGCTACATTTATTTGTATATTTAAAAAATATATTTACTTGTAAATGTTGTAAATCATCTTCTTGGATATTTTGAGATAAATTATAGATTTGAACAGAACTTAACATAGTACTTAATGCAAATACAGTTGCACAATCTCTTACGGTACTTTCACTATCAAATGCCCCTTGTGTGTCCAGTAAAATAACAGCCAACTATAAATATATCATTCAAATAATTTGTTTATTACAAATGTTTTAATTTGATTGTACCTTTTCTCCGGTTGATAATTCAGTTAAAAATAATTCTGACCACATTAAAATACCAGTGGTATCTCTTTCAGAGCCTCCTCTCCATGAGAAACCTGTTAAAGGTTCTTCTGGTGTTCCTAACCATTCTGAGGAGCCTTCTTTTAATACATACTAAAATAATTATTTAGATATTAGACAGACATAACCTTACTTTTGATCTATATTCTAAGCTAATATAGTATTATTATTGTTTAAGAGGGTTTGAAATGTTAATAAAGTACCTTTGAATGCATATATCTTAAAAAGAAATCGAGTAAGAATGATTTGCCTTTTCGGAATGCACCAGCAACTGATACAACAACTACGTATCGGTCACGTATTTCTTCTTGCATAAGAATTTCCGTAAGACTTTCTTCATCTAAGGTAAATTTGTGATCTTCTGTAGCTAAAACAATCGGGACTGCTCGCCCGTTTGTATGTATATCTTCCACCGAAGAATTCATTGATGTATCTACAACTGTAAATTAACAAATTCTCACCAAACCATTCAAAAGGTGTCAAATGAGACTAGCATGATAATACTCTAATTTTTTTAATATTACAAATGATGCAAACGATTTCAGTAATTTCTATTATTCAAAAGCAATTAAATCTAGACATTTACATACGGTTTTAACGCATGACATTGAAAATATCAGGTGCTGAATCATAATTTACCACACGTATATAATAATGACGTTATTGATAAATCAAAACGTAATATTTATAAATGTAAACTTCCACTCAATATGTTTTGAAGAAGTTGAAATATCTATGAAAGAATTTCATTGCGATAATTGCTAAATTACTTCTAAATTCGTTTTTTTGCATCAATGATAAGGCATTTTGACACAAAGACATTTGGTTAATTTTAACACTTTTCACATCGTAAAACGTTAAAATAACAACAATAGTATTATCACTTCCACTATTTTATAATAATATAATATTTTTTAATCACTTTCATACCTTTTTCGACGATTTCTTCGTCGCTTGTATGTTTACGTTGTCTTCTTTCCGACATATTTGCTACGAGTTGGTCTCTCTCTCTTTTCATTTGTCTGTTCTTGTCATGTGTAAAGGCGTGATTTTTAAAAATCTGTCAGCTGATGAAAATTCTAACTTCTTATTTAAATTTACTGATTATTAGCCTTTAAATATAAATCATACTTTTTATATTTATGAAATGTCGTTTTAAACAATTATCAATTTAATTTTTTTATAACTGATTTAAATGAACTGACATGTGACATGATGGTTTCGCAATTAAAACTAATGTAATTCAAATGTTTATTTCTGTGTTAACCACCTGTTAATAATCTATTTAACTTTTATAATATGTTTATAATTTATGATTCCGAAACATTAATATGCGAATAAATTTATTACCTTTATAAACATCATAATTTATGAATTAATAATTAATTTTGATTAAACAATGAAAAATTAAGTTATAATAATTTTTATATATTTCATCCCTTATTTATAAATAAAAGAATTGTTTAAATATGTATTTGTCATATTGAATATTTTAATTAAATATATATTAAAGTAAATATGGAATATATTTTGGTAGAAGCTATTATTTCATATTGTTTAAAATTTATTTTATTGTTATAATAACATTACTGGGCTATTTGATGCTGCGGAAGAGCGTCGAAGTCAGCCATGACAGTAAAGAGTAGGCAACCTAAGCATATACATTAGTGATTTGTGTAGTGCTGGGTGATAATTTTATATTTTCAGGCTTCCCGATACATGACAGCTACCGTAAGTATCACATAAACAGCTAATATTTCTTTTAATGTCTACTTATTTTATTACTGTGTAAATCTATCAGAAAATGATTAAAAATAATATGTTGTGAAAGTCCTGCTGTCATTTCTAGCCTCGTGTACTTCGCGGAGTAATACACCGCACTCTAAAAATAAACACAGTTTCTTCACGCAAATATTAATTAATTCATATTTTATATAAATAATATAAAGTAATTGTCTTTTCATAAATAGAATTGTTTTATCGAAAGTTGCATTGCATGTTATTTAGATTATTAACATTATATGAAATTTTTATAGAGTTTTATTTCATATTTTGTGCAGGAATATTAAATTAGAAATTGAATATGCATTATTGATTTATTTAATTTATATTTTCAATTTCTATATATGATTATTAAAGGATACTATAATTATACATTTATAAGCAATAATATATAATCAAACTAAAATTAACGTTTATATTATTTTATTAAATTTGAAATTGGGTTGAATTCAAAACGAACTAGAATTAATTTTGCAGAGAAAATCATATTTTATATTAAAAATATTGGTTAAAAAATTACGTCATATAAAATTCTTAAGAAAATATAGTCTATATTTAGAAATTTTTATTTAATAATTTTTAAATTGCTTGCGCCATAAATAGAATGTTAAAAATATGCTACATATTTTTAATATATAATTAGGTGTTCATATTACAGCGTTCAGAAAAAAATATATAAAATTTTTGGATCATATTTTGAATGATTATTAAAAATAAAGAAATGAAGTTTGGTTTAAAAATCTGAAATAAACATTTATGTATGTTTATATGGAATTTAAAAAATATACAGGATGTTACAAAAGTCTTTATATAAGAGTTTAGTAGAGGGAAAATTCAATAAAAATGCTTTTAAATGTCCTGAATACTTATTTAAAGTAAGAAAAAAAATGGTCATTTCTTACATATATAAATAAAAAACAAAAATATTTCAAAACAAAATATTCTGCATACAAGAACAACTACTTTTGCATTTTCAGCCGCGAAATGGAAAAATAGTTGATCTAAGATGATTTAGCATGATGTACTTTATATATTTTAAATATAGCAGTTTCTATTAAAAGAAACTTAAAGTAGTTAAGTAAAATTACAATCAAGTTTAAAGCTTGATATTAAATCACGTTACGAAGATAAAATCATTAAAGACATTGATGAAACAATTGACTGTATACATTCAATTGTTCAAAGAATTATAAACAATTTCAAAACTATGGTTTATGGTTCGAACGTAAAAATGTAAAAAAAAAAACCATGAATAAATAACTACAAATTAAGCCGAATTTTAAAACAAAAGTATTTTCAAAAATATTAGCAAATAATTTTAAAAATATTGAGAAATATTTGAAGTAAATTAGACTTATATAGTACATTGTAAGTTATAAAACAGAAAAAAAGGTTCTATTTGCTAAATTTTTTTAGTAAAAGGTAAAGTTTTAAGGATAAGCGTCAAAATGATATGATAAAAAGATGCAGAGCAACAAATGAAGTTTAAAATCTGGATTGAATTAAATATACATTTAAAAATTATATTATAAGAAAAAATTTAAAAATTAGGTTTGGTAGACGGATTTATTATTAAACAGGATATGATTCAAAACATTTAATTCATATTGTAAAAATTGGCAGCTATAAAATGTTTTTTAACAACTGCAACAATGAGTTGTTACAAAAATATGAGAAAAAGTCATAAAAGACATATGTAACCTAAAAAATATATATAATTAAACATTTTAAAACGTTTTTGTTTAAAAAGAGTATCCTAAAACTCTTTTTGTTATAAAATATTGTTTTGTTTTTGTTTAACAACTTAAAAATTATTGACAAAAATACTTGAATTTCAAGTAGTTGTAATATTATTATGAATTTCCTATTCAAAACCGGAACAAACCAAAATATTTTTAATTGTTATGGTCCATTTATTTCAATGCCGTTAGATTTATGTAAATACATACAGTAACCGATAAAAAAATGTTTTATATTATTTACAACATAGGAATTTTACTTTCGATTGCTATGTACAAAATAAAATATTAATTTTACTTTTATATTAATTCAGTTTCATTTATAATTATTGTATTATTTAAT
>CM008235.1:7621732-7634653 GCA_002278615.1 Pogonus chalceus
ATTATCTTTTATATTATATATGTGTCCATAATAAAAAATAATCTTATTTTTTAATGAATTTTTGCCAATATTTATTTCATATTTGAAACTAGGAGAAAAATTAACGACATAGGTATAGGGTATTTGAAAATTTTAATGATAATAGGATTATGACCAATTTGGAATTTAATTTTCAAAATCTATTGAGAATTGCGTGGAATGGAAAATTATATAAAAACTCAAATCAAGATCTTTAATTATATATGACTTCCAAATTAACTGCCAATTCTGGAAAGTATTTTCAAAAAATTATAAATGGAAGTAAATTCTATCAGTGATTGCCTGTCATTTTAAATTATTATCATATCTTATTAAGTTATATTGAAATGTAAATTAGGAGTTTAAATTTTTGTTATTTTAAATTAGTATTACTATACCAATAAAGCTATTGTAAATGATAATGCTTCAACATAGATATAAGTTATTTTTAAATTTGTCGTTTTAAACAAATTTGTTATTTTTTATTTGCAGATATTATAACATCAATAACAAATTGTACTGCGACATTCACGCTAAGTTGGCTGCAAGAAGCAACCCACCAGCTCCAAATATGGTCCCAGTCACCATTCCACCGTAAGTTGATATTTCATATTTATTTGTTGCATTTACAACAAAAATAATTTTTTTATTGCAGTGGTGGCAAAGCTCCTTTAGGAACCATTTCTGCTGCTTTAGCATCTCATTCATTGCCATCACCATCTCCATTGTCTCCTTCTGGAAACCAGGTGGCGGCGCCCTTCCAGGTATTTACATTTTTTATTCCATTCTATTTGATTTTTGATTTTTTTAACCGTTTGTATTTTGTGTTTTTTTAATTTGATGTTGTTTAAATTTTTAATAAATGTTAACAAAATAAAAACTCATTTTCTAAATTCTCAAATGCTAGTTAAATAAAAAAAAAAAATGTTTAATGGTTTTAAAATTTATTTAAAAATTTTAACAAAAATTGTTAAAGCATGTTTGTTTTGTTGTGATTACTAATTGCCATATTTCAGAATTCTAAACAGGATAACTTAGAAATAAGAACAACGCCAAATAGCATATTAAAAAAAGAAGATGCTGTTGCAAATTTGATGTCTGCATTAACAATGGCTTCGCAAAAAGAGGTCAAAGAAAACGGTACAAATACCGAACCATGCTATTTGAGTGAAAAAATAATACCTGTTAATAATAATCATATTAATAATAATGGTAGTAGCATTACTACGGACCAACAGTATCCTAGTGCTACTATTAAGTACATGCCATATAGACCAATGGTAAGCTATTGCTAAATTGTATTTATACTTATAAATAATTAAATTTTTGTTCAATTTTCTTAATAAAATAAAATTATAGGGTCGTGAAATATTTAAAAATTTAAATAGTTTTATATAAATTCTTAATTTAAAACAAATTTTTAATGTTTATCAATAGTACCGTCGTTATATTTGGACCTTGCTTTAAAAAAATTGGTAAAATTTTATTAAAAATAAGAAATTTAGTGAGAATAGAAATTTTTTAATGATATCAATTAGCTATATCCGTATGTCAAAATCTAAATCAAATAATAAAGTAACGTTTTACCAAGAGTATTACTACTGGATGCTTCAAGGTCCTTTAAAATAAAATTATAGAATGTGATGTTGTTAAGAGGGGACCTCACCCTAAAAGCTCTAGAAAACAACGATATTCAATAATTTCTTAAACGTTTAATAACAATCGAATCATTTGGGATTTTTTACTATATTGTTGCACGTATTTAAATTATTATTTCAAAAAAAATTGAAATAAAAATATTAATATTTGGAGTTATGGTAGTTTTCGGCATCAGACATCTCCCAAAAAAGGCACCTTCATGAGTGCCAGTCGCGATCAGTCCTTAAACAAAGTAGAACAAAATCGTTTAGATTTCCTTAAACTATAAAAAATTGGCTTTCGTAAAGCTTAAGATTTTTTCAAAATTCAATAGCGTTAAAAAAATCTAAGAATTAACATATCAAAAAATCCTATGCTTTACAATAGAAAAAACAGTTTTACATATAGCCGATAAAGATTAAAGTGATTTCATTGAATGGTTCCCGAGAAAAAGTGGCACCCAGTTTGAAAACTGTGGTTTCGAGAAAAACACGTTTAAAGTTTTCAGTACTGTAGTTAACGTATTGTACAGCCTCCATGATTCTTCTTGTATCTTTGGAATGACTTAAAATATCAATAAATTTATTTAGAGGGTCGTTCTAGACAATATACGGCATAGATTTATGCAAAAAAATAAAAATCGATTTTTTGAAACATTAAGGGTTGGGTCCCCTCTTAATAGTGTTTTATAGAGTGAAGGAAGGATAAAAAAAAGTATTATTATTTGCTATTACTGTGGTTTTACTATAAAAAATATCGATTTAAATCCAATCGGCACTTATTTTTTTCAATATTTATTTAGTAAACACGAATTTTTATAATGCGCTAAGGATATATCGACTAAGTTTTCATATAACATGTTAGTTTAAATTATACGCATTGTATAAGAAAATTTCTACATTTTTTATATGTAAATTCATTTAACGCGAAACATTTTAGCGCGTTATACGAGAATCTACATCCTTAAACATCATTACCAATGTATCTAATTCATAATTTCTGATTCATTTTTATTGCTTTTATATGTTTTACATTTTGATTAATATATAATTCAAAAGTTTTGTTAAAAAAAAAAATAAGTAGTGCTTGGAATTTCTATGAACTTTTTAAATTCTATTTAAATTCCATAAAATTTTATCATATTTGTGTTTCTAAGACAGAGCACTTACTCTAGAATGTACATTAAATTTTTTGATTTTTGTATTTCAAATTAATTTAAAAACTTTTTATTTACTTAATTCTTTTTTTTTTTGCTTAAGTGTTTTTTATTTTTAATTATTTAAGAAAAATTGATTATGTTGCTGTTTTTTACAAAAAAAAAATAGTTGTTAAGATTCAAATTAACGATTCATATCATATTATAAATTCTACTGCATTCTCCTAAATTTTGTTTATTACTTATAAATACGTTTTTATATTTTTAAAATCATATAAACTTATCTAATGTGTTTTGAATATATGTATTGTACTTCATTTGACGATATTAGAACTTATTTGTATAACGTTTCCCTAATTTATATAAAATAATCGTAAAGAAGCATTTATAATATTTAATTAAATTCCTTATCAAATAGTAAGTATAGTTAAAAGCAAATAACATGCATTATAATAGTTCTCTAAGCATTACTCTTCCCTTTGTAATTTAAAGATCCTATGTTGTAAGCAACATTAATTTATATTTATAGTTTAAATGAGACTTCTTAATTCCACTCCCCACCATAATTTCTCTTTCAGCCAACATAATGTACTTTTAACCAATGAGGTGATTTAACAAAAGTCATTTATAAATATCACATGAAATTTAATTCTCTTTTTGATTCTGGTATCGTTAATTGAAGTATAAGTCTAAATGATATTAGAAACAAGTAAAAAATTTACATTTTGAAGTGTATTAATACATTGATATGAAATTTGAATAGACTGGAAGCAGCTTAAGTGGACCAAGACCCTTCTCTAGTGTTCAACCATCAACACCAACTCATGCTCCAGTTGCTCCTCCATTGAGCAGCACTTTACCTAGATCTGCATCTTCGAATACTATGCCAGGTATTTAATAAATATATTATTTCTCTATTCTTTAAAATAAATTGAAATTTGATTATTTGCGACGTTAATTCAAATAATAATTACGTAACATAGAAAGAGTTCATTTTCAAATAAATATAAAACTTTAAAAAGCAAGTAATTTTTTGTTGTAATAAATTTCGATTTATTTTACGAAATTGATGTGATCCTGGAATTTGACTTTATTTATTATATAATAGGTCGTTTTTCATCTATAAAGCCCACACCTGCATTTAAAGGTATTAACTTTGTGGGCTAAGTTGCTTCTTTGAATTAGTAACTTATTTTGCAATTATTCTTTAGTTTAATAATTCGTCAAGAACACTCCATTAAAGTAAATAAAAAAATATATAAATTATTTTGTTTCAGAATTTAAATCCTATAATCCCAAGCCTCGACCATTTTCCCTAGTTAGCGAATAAATAAATTATTTTTAAATAAATTAAAGCGCTTTTTTAGAAATTCAAATTTTTGTACAAAATATTTTGTATTTTTAAGTGCTGCTTTTACGAATTTGCATTTGGGTTTGAATTTTGGGTACTACTAAAAGTTTTTAATTATGTTAACAATCAATTTTATGAACAGGTAATTATTATGGAGTTTTCTTGATAAATATTTTTGTATAGATTCGTTTAATCTGAATAAATAAATATTTTTTACTAATGCTTTTATATTTTTATGCTGCTTTTAATTTTTTATTTTCTTTAATTTTCTTTTCTTGTTACCGACACCTTATTTGTCAATAACAATTACTTATGTTTGTTATTAACGTATATATTTCTATTTTCAATATATGTGTGTTTAAAATATATAAGAACGTAAAGAATGGCCTCCTAGTAAACCTAACGAAGAGATTCCAACCGCTTGTCCATTGTATATATCACCATCTACACGTATTCCTACTCCTCAGTTAATATCTAATCCACCGATTCAAAACAATCCGCCACCGCCACCGCCTCCTCCTCCACAAAATCCTCATCCTGAAGTTTTTATCCCTCAAGAACAAAAACCACATTCCTTGATGACAAATCCATATCATCAAACATCTCAAATACCTGTTCTACAAAACCCTAATCCTCAAATATATATCCAAAATCCAATTCAACAGAATAATCCATCCAAAATTCCAGTTTCTCAAATGAGTAACCAATACAATCCATCTCCCCAAATTGTCATTTCGCAGAATACATCGCAACAAAACCTTGCACAACAGAATCCTAATCCTCGCAATCCTAACATTTACAATCCTAATACTTACAATCCTAACCCACAAAATTCTACATCAGTTGTAAGTACGATCGATACGAACTTGTCGAATTCTCAATCGCAAGATATTTCATATGAATGTAACACATCATCTCACTCTACTCTTCAACATCAAGCATCTATTTGTTCTGCTGAAGTAACAAACATAACTGGTCGCAGAAGTGCAATGGAATGTGTTGAAACTATATCAGATTCTATTGATACACAAATACTTGTTAATAAATTGACACAACAACGGCCGAAATCACCGCCTCCTATTCATAGGAAAGACAGTGTTATAGATATACAGGATAATACTAATGCATATGAGACTCAGGATATTTCTGTTATTGTAACTGCTAAACAACCTGATAAGAAGTATAAGACTGGTGCGCCAATAATAACTGTTGAGGAAACAAATAAAACTGTAAATATTGAAGATACTTCTGCTGTTTGTGGTAGAGTTTGTAGAAATAACCCGGGTCCTAAATCATGTCCTATGAATAATCCTGAATGTGAAGTTAATGTTAATGTTTATTGTCCTCAAAATACTCAAGAATGTCCTTTGAATCAACAAACTTCACAGCCAGTTGAATTTACAACTAGTTTAGTTAATACTATTCCAAAAGAATATATATCTCCAATGGTAAAAGCACTTACAGTTGCTTCTGATCGTCCATTTAACAGCGTTGCTGTTACTATTAAAAGTAAGGAATATGATAGAAAAGATGCTGATATGTCAGTTTCTCAAACTCAAAAAATACAAAAGTCACAACAAATGCATGAAACTAGAACACAAGAAATTAAAATGCATGAAACAAAAACTATGCAAGAAAATAAGTCAATACATGAAACTAAATCTAGGCAACAAGCTAAATCTACACAAGAAGTTAAATCTAAACAAGAAACTAAATCTTTACAAGAAGCCAAGTCTATGCAAAGTAAAAAAATGAAGTCTGTAGAAACTAAATTCCCTCATCAAAAAGCTCCTCATGCAGTGTCCCCTCTAGCATCGGCATTAACAATAGCTCCAACTGTACCATTTACTCCTGCAATTAATACGAATTTAGAACCTGTTTCATTACCCGAAGAAACTGTTCCTTACTTTCCTCCAGAACATCCAATAGAAATTGAACCAAAAGTTGAGAAACCACCGCCACCTTCATGTAAAAGCCCATTTGTTCAAGCTCTTACTACGGCTCCTACCAGGCCATATTCACCAATGGTTTCCGGTTTTGGTACATCTCAAGAACAAAAATCAGATGTTCCTGATTTTATGAAAGATGTACCTAAACCAGGTAAACAAAAAATGTCGATGTTAGCAGCTCTTACTACAGCTTCAGAACGTTCATTTACTCCTGCTTTAAGTGTCTGCAGTCTTGGCGATAGTCAAGAAATAAGAGAACAAATTCAAATTCCTGTTCCTTCTTTGAAACCGGAACCTAAAAAAATAGAATCTCCTTCTCCACTTACTGTTAAACCTGCATCGCATATGGTTCCAAGTCCTTCAGCTTTTAGACCTATTGGAAGTATAGCAAAATCTTTTCAACCTGTACCCCAAACTACTCAATTTCAACGACAGGATGTTTCTAAACAAGTTCCATCAATTCAATCTATATCAAAACCTAGTTACACACCCACAAATTCGTATACTAACCCAGCTCAACCAGATTATTTATATCAGCCCACACAAATGAGTCAATATTCTCAACAACAAATTCCACAAGTTCAAGTATCACAAACACATTATTCTCAACAACAACAACATCAACAGCAACAACAACTACTACAACAACAAACACATTATTCTCAACAACAACAACATCAACAGCAACAACAACTACTACAACAACAGCAACAGCAACAACTACAACAACAGCAACAACAACATCAACAGCAACAACAACTACTACAACAACAGCAACAGCAACAACTACAACAACAGCAACAACAACATCAACAGCAACAACAACTACTACAACAACAGCAACAGCAACAACTAAAACAACAGCAACAACAACAACAACGACAACAACAGCAACAATTATCACAAACACAATATTCTCAGCAACAAATGCAACAATATTCTCAACAACAATATTCGCAGCAGCAGGCTATGGAATCGCAATATTCACAACAAGATCAATATTCTAATACATCCAGAAAAGAAGATATTCATAAGGAACAAGCAGCAGCAGTATACGGAGGAAGCGGATTAAAAGCTTCAACAAGTATACCTTCTTATCAAAAGAATCTCCAAGAAAAATTATCTGAAGAAGAACAAATATATCTTGCACCACCTACAATACAACAGCCTGTTCAACCAATTCAAAAACCAGTAACTACCTTAAAACCTGGTCAATATGGCCCAAAAACTTGGGATGCGTCATTTCAACCGGTATCTGATGATAAAAACTATTTGAGAACAAACTCTCCTATGCTTAGACCAATAAGTCCAAGTTTAATCAACAAACCAGCTCCTGCAATGCCATATTATCAAGCTGATATAGTAGCTCATGAATGTGCTCCTATTCAAAGTAGCCTTTTAGATCCTACAAGTCCTGCCGTTTCTCGATCACCTTCACCTATGCCAGGAAGGTCTGGAAGAAGCTCTAGTCCATTTCCTCGTCAAGTGGCAAAATCTCCAGCTCCAGGACCACCTCCTAATCCTTTAGCAGATCGCTATCCTAAACCACAAATTATTAGAGATGAAAAATATCTTGAAGCTAAAGAAAATTTAACAACTTGTATTCCAAAATATCAGAGCCGAGTTGAACAAATAAAAAAAGAATTAACAACAGAACAAAGAGGGCAGAAACAAACAACAATGGGACAATCTCAAACATCAGCACATCAGTTACAAGTATCTAGTGGACAATCTGCACTTGGAGGTCAATATAGATCAACAGCGCAATCAAATACTTATCAAAATATGCAAATTGCACAACGTACAAACCAACAACAAGCTCAAAATTACAGAATGTCTGAGGTAGAAAATATGCGACATATGGAACAAGTTAATAAATCACAAATTCAGAGTACTGAAACTTCAGCAGACAATAGAATTCAAATTCAGCGCACTAAAAGAGTACAAGAAGAGTATGAGAGAACTCAGAAGTCTAAAACGATTGAAATTCAAAGGGGTGCTACTAGTAGCCAGTTTACACAACAGCAGCAACAACAACAACAAGTATCTCAAAATGGTTCGTACAGTTTCGGTACTACTGGTTTCCAGAAACCAGTTCCTAATCAACCAAATCCTTCAAAAATACCTCAAAAATCTACTCCTGTTCCAATATCAGGTCCCGCTCCTTCTCAGCCTCGTTCATTTTCTTTACCAAGCGCAACAGCAGCTTTAGGTCCTAAGCCTTTTAAACCTTCCCCGCTGGCAAGTGGTCCTTCAAAAATTCCTGCTAGTGGTCCGTCTAGAGTTCCACTTAGTAATCAAAGTGCAAGTACTAGACCCAATATGTCCCAACCTAATGCAGGTGCAGCCACTGGACGTCAAACTGGTGCTATTGGTGTGGCTCCTAAGCGTGGTCGTGGTATCTTAAATCTTGCTGCTGGCCCTGGTTCTCGTGTACCCTTGTGCGGTCATTGCAATTCACACATCAGGTATTCATGTGTGTTGTAATTGTTTTTGCAAGCTTGCATGATTCATTGGAAATATGTTTAACAAATTTCCTTTGCTTTATTCATTTCAAGTCAATTTGAATGTCTGTCAATTAACTGTTCAGCTATTATTAACAGTTTAATATGTTTTATAGAAATTATAAAATATCCTTATATATTCAAGGTTTTAAATAAATTTTAATTACTGCATAAAATATTTACAGTACATATTTAGCTTCATATTTCAACTATATAAATACAAGAAAATTTACGATGCAATATTTATGTAAAAAATACTTTGAAGAAACAAATCAACAATATTAAATGAAATTGTTATTTTGCTGATTTTGAGCATTTTCATTATTCGTGGATTTCTCGGCAACCAAGCTAGATAGGAACCCGCGTATTTCACCATTCTATTTGCAATAAGATTTCCTATCAAAATATGTATGATATATATTTTTTTAATCGATCAATTTTTGAGACAAATATTTAGTCTTACTAATTTCTGCTTAATTTGAGTATTTTCTTTTTTCCGCGGTTTTCTCGGCAACAAAGAAAGATATAAACACACGCTTTTCACTATTGCATTCGCAATAAGATTGTCTATCAAAATAAGTATAATAAATATCTTTTTAAAATCGATCGATTCTTAGAAAAAATAGTAAGACAAGATAATTTTATTTAGTTTTTTTCATTCTGAACAGTTTCTTTTTTCGCGGATTTCTCGCCAATTAAGCTAAATATAAAACCGGACTCTTCGGAATTACATTCCTTATAAAATTTCTTTTCAAAATAATTATACCAAATACTATCTTAAAGTTGGTCAATTTATTACAAAACTAGTAAGAATATAGACTTAATATTTTGTTAAATTTTAGCGTTTTCGTTTTTTTCGTATTTCTCGGCAACTAAGCTAGATATTGAAATGCGCTTTTTGACATTGTATTCGCAAAAAAAATTTCAACCAAAAATCAGTTTCCAAAATTCTGTTTTGTCTAAAATATATACCGTACAAAAATATTGTTTTTAAGTATAAATACTAAGTATTTTTTAATAATTTATAAAATNTTTTAAAATTGCATCATTTGAATTAACAGAGCATGCAAATGAGGAAATCAGTAACAATACAAACGGAAAAAGTCCAGAACAAGAAATATTAATGCAACCAATTTCAAGTGAAATGTATATTCCTATGGCTGATTATAATTCCACCCCGAAATTTAATTCAATAGATTTACGCGTTCCCATTGAAATTGTTAAAGATAAAAATAATTCACCAGATCAGGAAGTTTTTCAAATTAATGCATCAAGATCTTATGATAATTCACCAGTTCAATTTGATGGAAATTTGCATAATTTTGTTAGAAGTCAATTAGATAACGGAATACCAGAAATTAATTATAATAATAATAATAAAAATTCTGTTCCTACTGAACAGAGTATTTTAGTAAAATCTGGTGATTCACTTGATGGTAAAACTAACTCTACTACCAGTTCTGTTGTTACTGAAAAGAATAGTGTTAACGGCTCTAACTATAGCGACTTAGGACTTGCTAATGGAGAGCATCCTGTGTGCAATGTGTGCAATAAAGAAATTAAAAGGTAACGTTTTTACTAATCATTTTTAATAACAATTTAATTATTAAAAGAAAACATTTTACACATTTTGAATTATCTTTTCCACAATAAATTAAATCATTTGATTAATTTAGTTTATACAGTAGAAATCGTTTATCAATACAAAATTGTACTTAAGGATAGTCGTCGCCACGAATGAATGTAATTACATAGGAATAAGCAGATATTTTACTTCGACTTATTATCTTTTTCATCTGCTTAATGCTTAGTTGACATACTTCTTAATAATGTGAGGTATGTCCTAACTTTATTCAAGAAATTATTTATGCAGTGTAATCAGATTTTGTTTAAATTGGTTCCTGTATATAGCAACCACGGCTTTTTCGGAATACATAAAACGTTTCAGATCACGGGGCTGTTCCATGCAAACGTACAATGATAACACAATTACATTGTTTGGTGGCGACGACAATAGTATTGGCTACAACGACATCGGTTATTACATTTTATTGCTGCTTATTGTGCAATTATGTGATGAAAAATTTTAACTATATATTTATTCATTTAATTACTGAATCATATAGAAAAGATCATAACACTTCTGGTAAATTTTTACCGGTATGATTTTGTATCGGAAACTGGAGCTTAGAAGCAATGAATATTTTACAAAACTTTTGTCCTAATAATGAAAATATTGGAAGGAACGTTATAAAAATTGAAAAGAACATTAAATAAAGTTAGTTAGAAGAATATCATAGATTTTATAACATTCTTTCAAAAGAAATATAGTAAACTTAAATTTTGAACCTACACATTGCGATAATTTCCTTAAAGTTAAGGATATTAAATTTCAATTTCTAAAAATATACAACACTCCCTTAATTTACGCGAAGTTTTGGTTTCACGTGGATAAAAATGGCATAAATAGAGTCTGTAAGTAGAAAAGAAATAATATTGAAAAAAAACTACTATTTGTCATAGAAATATAAATTTTTGGAAGCCAATTACGTTGTTCTACGAAAATTGTGTTATGAGAGTACTGTGTTATAGGAAGGCTTTCATTATAGTCACTTCGCGTTATAAATTATCTTGTTATAGATGAGTTGATTGTATGCACTTTTTACTCTTTAAATTCTAAGAAAACAAATTTTCTGGCTGCGTAAACTTAGTTTGTATAAATTAATATCGCATATAAAAATCTCTTGTAAATAATGTTATTGTTTACCGAGCGAAAAAGTGTTGCTTATATAAAGCAACGATATATGTTTAATATGTACTAAATAAAAAATAAATTTAGCGAATATTCGCTTTTACTGCTCCCATTCTCCGTCGTTATAAGCGGTTTTCTACTGTACTTGTTTATATTTATTTTATTTAACTACGTATATACATTAGCTATAAAAAGAATTACCAATGAACAGATTAAAAAAATTTGATTGTGAAATTAAAGGTACTTTTGCTTAATATACAAATGAATTTAGGGGTCCCTTCATAACAGCTTTGGGCAAAATCTGGTGCCCAGAGCACTTCGTATGTACCACTCCCACTTGCAAGAGACCTTTACAAGATATGGGATTCGTTGAAGAGCGTGGTCAACTTTATTGCGAATACTGCTTTGAGCAATACTTGGCTCCAATCTGTGCCAAGTGTAACAGCAAAATCAAGGGAGTAAGTAACTTAACATTTTCAGTTTATTTATTTATTTTGTACAAAAGTGAAAAGAATATTATAACCCATGATTTTTATAGGATTGTTTGAATGCAATTGGAAAACATTTCCATCCAGAATGCTTCACTTGCGCATATTGTTCCAAGTTGTTCGGCAATTCTCCATTCTTCTTGGAAGATGGATTACCATACTGTGAAGCTGGTACATATTTGTTAAAACATAATAATATATGAAAGTTTATCTAATTTTATTATTTATTTCATATTAGATTGGAATGAGCTCTTCACAACTAAATGTTTTGCTTGTGGATTCCCAGTTGAAGCTGGCGATCGCTGGGTAGAAGCTTTGAACAACAACTATCATAGCCAATGCTTCAATTGCACGGTAAATATTTTAATAATTGATAAATTTAATCTTCAATTATTAATATAATTATTTTTTTTAAAGATGTGCAAGAAGAATTTGGAAGGACAAAGCTTCTACGCTAAAGGAGGTCGTCCATTCTGCNAAACAAAAAAAATAATAATAGAGCGTAAATATTTTCTTCTAGTGTTATATAATGCATAATGTGTCAGTAATGAATTTACAATTAGATATATATTTATTTCTTTTCGTGTTTGCAAATATTATTTGCTTTGTCGTGTGGTGAGTAAAAGTCCGTGCGGAATATTGCTTGTGATTATTTACTAGTCGAAAATACTTATTAAAATTACAACATATAATTTAATAAGTTGAAAATATATTTGTTTCGTATCATGATCAGACTAGAGCGAGGAGTTAGGTTAGGTACATACAAGAAACAACATTTGTCATTTTAGTTTGTGTAGATTTATTGTTGTATAAGTGCCATTGATAAAATTATATTTCAAATGTGGATTGTTAAATATTATTGTAACCAGCCTCTGTATAGTGAATAAATACTAATTTAGCTTCAATCGACAACAAATTTTTACCTAATAATATTAGCAAAATTATAACATCAAATATATCATAATATTCTATTTAACTCGCTATAATATTCATTATTTGATGTTATTATTTTCTAAATTTACTATTATATACTATTTAGTTTGACACTTCGAAAAATATATTCGT
>CM008235.1:7659830-7673388 GCA_002278615.1 Pogonus chalceus
AGATATTTTATAAATATCAGTTTCTAATAATCACTTTTGTTTTTATTTATTTCATTTTTAATAATAATAGCAGCTTTATTTCAAATATTTTATTTCGTAAAAAACTGTCATTTGTTAAATCCAAAGCACTCCATCTTTAAAATCCAGCTGTATAATAAAACAATTGAAATTACTTATAGACTAATACAATACGAAAAAAGAAACAATACAAATCCGTATAATAGATAATAGATAACTGCGTCTTGTCAATAATCGTGAGTAAATGTTACTATAGTACATCCTTTTCCTGTGTACTGCGTTGTATTTCTTTAATAAAAAGGAAGACGATAAATGCATTCACTTATATCTGCATCGAATAATAATTCCAGTTTGTATTTTATGCATGAAAAATTTTATATTTCGTTTATGAAATATTCATTTTAATATTTACATTGTGTGTGGTGTTTTATAAAAATATTATTTTTATATTTATATTTGAAATTGTTATTGTCATGGCGGGTTATTGAACGAAGATTATTTATAGAATATGATTCATTGTTTTATGCAGGGATGAATCGAAAATTTTATTTTAAAGTATACATTTAATTTTTTATTCATTTTTAGGAAATCTTTAATTTAATTAGACAAAATTTTTGGTTTCATTTGAGTTTTTTGATGGAAATTTTTCGAAACAAGAATAAATAAATAGAAATATAGCGCTTCCAAAACTTTGTTTTATTAAATCAAGTAAATTACTCCATTAAATATTAAGATTTCGACGTCAATTCTTCAAAAACTAAATTAAATTCCATTTATATATGTATGTATATGAAGATATTTGTAACTTAATATTGAATAGAACTTAAATTGAATGAAGTCTGTACAAACCCAGTATTAAATATGATATTTAACAATAATAACATGAATCGATAATAAGAAATATATAAAATAACAAATGCATAAATAATTATTCTCATAACTATGTTGAATTTTGATCAAACATAGATTATAGAATCTTATAAGAAATTTAATGTTTGAATTACATATGAATCTATATCTATAAATCAATTAATTATATACAGTGGCTCAAATTGAAAGTCGAACAATTCTTTCTCTTTAAATAATTAAAATTATAATAAAAAGTATTTTTTAAATTGCAATAACAACAAAAAAAAAAAACTATCATTAATTTACAAATAACTAAAATCACACTCAAAGTATAAAAAAAATAATTTTCTAAATAAATATTTTGTGCATAGGCCATTTTGCTTCTGCACGATCTCAAAGCTGCTTAGCATTGATTGTTTAAGTTTTTTTTTTTTTGGATAGCTCAATTTTTTCCCCATTCTTCCTGTAAATCTTTTTCTTTCAGGTTTTCTTTAATAGGATTCTGTCTAATTTTTACTTTTCTTCCCAATATATCCCACAAATACTAGAGATAACATTTTATTTATAAAAAAAATCAATTTTATTCTATTCTTCCTTTAAGTCACTTTTCAAAGTTTCTTTATTAAAACTCTGTCATTTTTTTTGTAATGCATCCTATAAATGCTCCATAACACTTAAATTTGGAGATTATTTAAGTATTTTTTGTACTTTTCGGAAATTATATAGAAGCTATTCTTTTATAACCATGGATGTGTATTTTAGATCGTTATCTTGGTAAAATATAAAACCGTCCAAAATATTTAATTTTAACTTTCAATTTATTTAAAACTTGTAAATGCTTTATTTTATCTACTATATTTTCAATAAATAGTTAAGTTCTAATCCCTGAAGCTGATATATTATATCAAATAACGATTTAAATAATCAAAATAATAAAAAAATATTCAAACTTAAACTTCTTAATCAGATTTTTCCGAATTTATGTGTGAGCAACTGCACATCTTATTTACATGTTTTTAAACATTTATTGTAATTAATTCTTTATTTTTCCTTGGTGGATATATATCTCTATTTCAATAAGTGATCTTATGGTAAATAATATTGTCTTACATTTTCCTATTTTGCAATAAACTGTTTTATAGTAGCCATTTTTATAATAGAAAACAGATGCATCTTTGATTGCAGCTCATCTTCTACTTTTTATAATAAAATAATTTTTTTTAATAAACTTATGGTAAATAAATTCATTTTTGGAAAATATATGCGACAGCAGAGCTAACTGTATACATACATATAACCATTTTTTTTAACTCCAGTCCTGTTATCCTAAAGTAATATTCAACCAATAACGTACCTAACACGTAAAGAATAATGCATGAATCTCCAGTCGCTAAAATATCCTTTATATGGAAAAACATACTACAGTGTCTTACCTGTTAAAGGTGAGTCATGGTCACTGACGTCACCAATATGCTATAACTTTAAATAAAAACATTGACATAATACGGTGACTTGCCTGTACACGCGTACTTTGAAATACTCACATATGCTAATGACATATTACCTAATTTACCTACTGCTAATTCTGATTTTAAGGCGCCTTAATGTTCACTGTTTCGATTAAATTTTAATTAGGTCGTTAAAAATATCTCAAATATTTATTATTTGACCACCAAGTCGGTAGCTTTTTAAATTATTATTTCTTAGTAATTAGTTATTAATTGGTAATTAAAAATGATTAGTTTATCAAGACTTCTGGAGCAGATAATTTTAATTATTTTTTTTTTTTTTGTAAATGAATTAGTTTTAAAATGTCACTAGAGGAAAATACGTGTTTTTGGATAATATTCTGTCTATTATTTAATTAATTGAGAGAATTAAGGGGGGACCCCACATTGAAGGTTCAGAAAAACGATTCTTTTTGCATAAATCTATTTCTTATACTGTCTTAAACGACCATTTAAAAGGGTTTATTGATATTAGAAGTACGAAAAAATTTTTTTTCAAACTGACGCTATTTTTACAATTTTTTAAATAGTCAATCTATTATAGTTTAAGGAAATCTAAACGATTTTCTCCTACCTTGTTTAAGGACTGATTGCGACTGGCACCCATGGAGGTGTCTGACGCCGAAGGCTACCACGGCTCCAAATATTAATATTTTTGCTTCAAAATGTTTTTTAATAATAAAAAAAATACGTGCAACAATATAATAAAAAACTGCAAATGATTCGATTGTTATTTACCACTTAATAAATTCCCTTGGTTTTTAGAACTGCCAGGGTGAGATCCACCCTTAAACATTGAATTTTTATTAATTATATTTGTTATTTTAAATACTACTCAATCCATAATTAATCTTTTTAAATTGTATATTAAAATAAATACTCTATATTTGTAAAATAGTAAAATTTAAATAAATATGATTTAAATTTCAATCATTTAACCATAATTTAATATTTTTAATGAAATTGTGAACAATTTATAATTAATAATTAAACTTTTATGAATTTTTACACAATTCAAAGTCAATTTAAAATATAAGCTACAAATATAATTTTCAATTTTAAAAGAAACTTAATAAATATCTATATAAATAATTTTTTAAAAACTAAAATCTTAAATGGAATTACAAAATGGTTAAATTTTTAAATTTATCTACAAATATCTACATATTTTTCACGAAACAAACATAAATAATAACAATTTTTGTAGTAAATAAACACTTAAATAAATAAATTTTTCCATAAGTAAATTTGACAAAAACTTCATAACTTAAAAATACAAAGAGAAAGAAGTTTATTTTATAATTTAGTTAATGAAGGCTACAAACTGCAGTTGACATATTGTCAACATAAAAAACTATAGAATTATCCAAAATCAAGGCTCATATTTTCGCCTACTATAACAATTTTTACAATTCCGTAAAATATTGCCACTTTGGTATAATATTATTTCCTTGCTGGTTTAATTACAAATATTAGAATAAAAGTAGTAATAAAAAATACAGTTAAATAAATACTCCCGTTAAAGTATTTAAAAAAAATAATTTGATATTACTCAAAATTTGAGTTCAAAAATAGTATAATTAGTTCAACTACAAGACAAACAAAAAATACGTATAAATAACTGTTACATATTCATTTAATTATAACAATTATATTAAAAGTAGTAATTGTAATAATACTGTTGTTAAATTAAAGTCTGGACAAAAAACAATGTATTTACTATTTGTATACGTATATACATAACATTAATAATAAGAAGAAAAAAACGCAAATTCATTATAGAAAATAGCAGCAATTTTAACTGTTTTTCATAAAGATTTACCCACAAATCGTTTGCCTTCATGCCTCACTGATTGTCATCATTACCTTAACCTTCATAAGGAAAAATCATCAAAGAGTTTTTATCAATGATTTATAAAAACTTATTTGCATCAGATTAAGATGATTTTAAATTCAGAGTTTATTACTTTTCGTAGGTTGATGTGAGGATAATTTATAATTTAAAGAAGAAATATGTGTAGGTTTAACTGTTAATGTATATTTTTAAATTTAACAGGTATAAAACTTGGTAGATTTTTGAATTTTTTTGGATAATAAATTTAAAACCTTTCTTTGCTCAAAATACTTTAGTTGTTCCTTCTAAATAATGGCTGCCATAAGGCAATTGTTCAATATTTTTAAGACAAAAACATGTGAACAAACATGGCTGCTATAAGATCACTTTTTGAAGTATAAATATGTATCTGTTAGAGAGAGTATTTACATATTTTACCAATAGCGAACTACATTTTTGATCTAGATCTATATAAATTTATTGCTATAATCTCTATTTATATTATTTGAATAGCTTCACGGATCATACGAATATTAAAGATCTTACAATCGTTGATAATTTTAAAAGTTAGCTGCAGATAAACAAAATGATCTTTAAGATTTTTTAAGCAATTTTGTAAACTGATTTATAATCTTGTTGAGATAAAATAAATAAGCAAACATTAGCTCAAAGGAATTGCATTTTTAAGTTTAAAAGTTTTTTCAAATAACTGTAACTGTAGCTTAAGTATTTTAAGGCTATTTTTAATTAAATTTTCAATAATATTTATTAATTATCGATCCTCTCAATATACATTATTGACAAAATGTACCTTACAATTAAATAAAAACAAAGTTTTGGCGTTATAAAATAAGTCTCAAAAATTACTCGAACTAAAGGAATTTGTTTAATTTCTGAATCTGTTAAAAAAACAATGTTACCAATAATAGGAAAATGCAAGTGTTGCCATAACATTGAGAATATGAAAAAGTATTTCCAATATATATAAAAATATTTTTTGTTATGATCCGATTGTATTAGAAAAGAAATTTTAACAATTATTTTAAATTGCAGGAGGACGGAGGAATCGAATATTTCAACACAATCGTGGTACAACCCCATCTGAAGTTGGTAACCAACCAGGGTAGGGGTTTCCACATTCGGTGCCGTTATCAAACCCGTGATAACACCATCACAAATAATGCACTCACTGTTGAGTAAGTATTAAACATTTTAATAAGTATATACTTACATAAAAACACATGTTCAACAAATAAATACCTAATATATAAATATTTCGTAAAAGCTATAAATATACACAAGGATTTTCTATGTAATTCGTTATGTTAAAATATAAAAATAAAAATGTGGTTTTTTTATTTATTTGTATTCTTTTGTAGTGTTTTTTTTTATGATGCCATTAGCGTTAAAATAGCGATGACTTAGATTAACGTTAATTCGCTAATTATGTCGGATAAAATATTCTCTTTGATAAACAGGAAAAATTTATTAAATTAAATTAATGGCATTAGATTATTTATCACGACTGTTTGATAAATATTAATGGATTCATTAATTTTCATTTATTTTTTTTTATAATTAAATTTAATTTTTTTGCCGTTGATAACTTTAGTATTTTCGTTTGTAATTCAATATTAGGTATAAATAGTTTGTTTTAAATAAATAAATAATTAGTTTTTTTTTTAATTATCGAAAAAAGAAATTTCATTTCAGCCATTTTGTTTTAAATCTTATTTCAGTTTTTAAATTGAAAAGTTTTTATAAATAAATTTGTCTTAATTTCCAGTAATAGTTGCAATAAACTTTGTGTATATTAATAAATATATATTCATGTGTCCGGTTCGTATATAAGCACTGCGAAACTGCAGCACCTTTTATTTTTACTCCATACTATCTATAATATTCATTATATATTATGAATATTTTTCTTTATACGTATACATTAAGTAATTTTTAAGTTTAACGTTAGTAATTATCCACTAACTGTTTATTAAGGGGAGAGAGCACTGACGCTCATGCAGTGCCGAGCCTGTTGTATAAGTGTGACGTAGTGTTTATTATAATAAACTTTGTATATAGTAATCAATATAAATTCATGTGTCGGACTCTTATATAAACACTGTGAAACTGCAGCGCCCCTTATGTTTACGCCATATTATCTGTAACATTCAATATAATTAATATTTTTCTTTAATTTTTTCCTTACACTTGAACATTAAGTAATTCTTAAGTTTAATGTCAGTAATTATCCTTTAATTGTATATTAAGGGAAGAGAGCACTGACGCTTACGCAGTGTCGAGTCTGTTGTACAAGTGTGACGTAGTGTTTCATCTAAGGCACCCCCTCTAATTTTAGCTGTAAGCCATGGCAGAAACCTTCAAAATGCTTCTAAAATAATTTGTTAATATTTTTAGAGTTAGTAAAAATCTATGTTTTATTTAATTTTCAAGTTTAATGGACGCAAAACCAGTAACATCTCTTGCTCCAATGCCCGGATGCACAATGAAAATATTCTACGGAGATCCAGGTTTGCACGAAGTAGCAGAAAACGTAAAAATCGGCGACCCCTTAACGCTCGTAGTCCAGTTAGACCCACAAGAAATGTACGGAATCAGCGTTACAGATTGTCTAGTCAGGGATGGACTTGGCTGGGGTGAACAACGATTAATAAACGATGAAGGATGTCCAGTTGATGGCGAAATTATGGGCATGTTTAAATATTCACCCGATAAAACGAAGGCTGTGGTCAATTTCCAGGCGCATAAATTTCCTTATACTGCCTCTGTCTATTATCAATGCAATGTTAAATTGTGTTTGAAAACTGATGGTGGATGCGAAAATATTACGGTGAGTTTCATAAAAAGTTTAAATTATTCTTGTTTTATGTTTTTAAGTCTTAATCAATATTAATAAATCAAATAATTTCAGATATATTCTTTTTTGACAATGTAAAAATTATTTTATTTTCTGTTGTCGTTAAACATCAGTTTTTTCTATTCTCAATTACGCTTTTTGATGCAATTCTTTTTTGTTAACAATAATCAATCAAAAATTTGCGCATAAATTTATGTAACACAAAAAATATTTAGTTACTAGCTACACGACTTTATTGAACGGTTCACTTTGTTGCCAACTTCATTTAATAATAATAAATAAAAAAGTTCAAATACAAACTATTTTCAAACGCAAAAATTGTTAAAATATCTTTTTTTTTTTCTATTCTCGATGATAATTTTTTGATTTTTTCTTTTTTTAAATATTAGTTATTGGTTAAAAATATCCTAATAAATAATAATCAATCAAAAATTTGGACGCATAACTTTTATTTATAACAAAAAGTATTTAGTTTCTAGCTACACGACTTTATTGAAAGGTACACTTCAAATTTTACGCCGGTGGTTTTTGAGCGAAAAAATAACGGTTTTTTACCTTCTACCTGGAAATATATTTAAAAAAATAGATTATTAACTTATTTACTGATAAATATTTCGAGAGATCTTATCAACTTTAATCTATTTTTAATACGTCTTAGCTCATTTTTCCGTTCGTCTTGTTTTCCAATCTTTCTAAATTATTTTTTTAAATAAATAATTGTGTTAACATTTATATTTCTTATTTTATCTATACAATTTGAAAAGAAATTTTTCCATTTCTAAGTATTAAAAACAAAATAAACAAAAAACCAGTAAATGTACCTATTGTTCAAAAATATGTACCTGTTATAAATAAACAATCAATACTTTTTCTGTTCCAATTGTACGATAAAAAAATTTTATGTAACAATTATTTAAGTGTCGTGAGTTGATTGTCAAAATCAAACTAAAAAAGGTGTATTTCCGTCTGATAATATCTCTTTCGTAGTTGAGTGAATGTGAACGTAAAGTAACTAATAATATATTCTGTACATAGACTAAGACAAGGCGTGGTTAAGTTCGCTTAAGTAAAAGTAACAATATATTATATTGGATAACAGATTATGGAGTAAATTTATCATTTTATTATAAATGTTTCAAAACTTATTAAATGTCTGCTTTCAATGTTAAGACATTTAAATTTTTATTTTATTTGGAACCTTTTTTTATTATTTATGAATAAAGTTCAAAATTACAGTTAAACTAATTTATAACGGATTCGCAAAGACGGCACTAATTAAATTAGCAAATTTACTAAATTTGTCAATGTATCAAATAAGTTCAGTTTAAAATTAATGTACAGTTAGATGTCTTTAAGTAGGTGTATACATAAAAACTAAATTGGCAAAAGCCGAATAGGTACAAAAGATTTTGACAAATGATTAATAGCGATTTTTTTTTATAAAGTGGGCTTTGGTTACATATAACAAGTAGTTATATTCAATTAATATTCTATTCACTTACACCTTAGAATTGTAATTTTGATTTTAAGAATATTTGTTCATAATTTGGTCTAATTTCTTATGAATTATATCCTAACCGTAAACTACAAAAAAAAAATCTTTTCTTTTCATTCTGTGAAGGAAGTGTATATGCCTCGTTCCAAACATCGACTTTTTTAATCATAATAATTATAAATAATGACGGTAACGGAAATGCACCCTATTTTAATTTAAAAATTGAGCGTCAGGTGTCATATTGGCGTGTCGGATCCCTAAAAAACTATTTCATTGTTAGGTAAAATGTATTTAGACACATAAAATATTTTTTCATTTATAATTTATTTTATGTATTTCAAAAAATAACTCATGAGCTTTAAAGTTTGTTTGATTTGGTAATGTTTTTTAATACAGCGGAAATAATTTTGCACAAATGAAATGAAAAAACTATATGGAAGAAAGAGACAAATAAGATAAAATACAATATGGCGGTGAGCTGTGCGTGTGTATATACAATGTATAATATTTTTTATTCTTTTTATTTTCGCTCTTGATAGTTTTATATTTAAATTATTATATTATCTTCAATTTATTCCTTTAAAATTTTCATTAAAATAAAAACAATATTAGTAGAAGAACTTATCAGTATCATAAAAAGTTTTCTTATCTTTTAATGCACAATGCAGATCAATTATGGTCGTCAAAGATAAATCTTTTATGTTAAATAAAAGTTACTTTGAATGTTATCTGAAAATTGTATCTATTTCATTTCATTTTTAGAGTATTTTTCTTACCAAACAAATTAGAAATTCTCATGTTTATTAGAACAAATAAACTATAGGGTGTCCCAAAAGGGTCAAGAATTAAACGTTCGAAAATCGTATTTACAAAGAATTATAAGGAAGGATTTGCATCTTAAACCTTCCAAATATTAGCTTGTGTAAGAATGAAAACCAACAGACCATCTTCAACGATTAAATTTTGCGATTGAAATTTTCGAGAGGTTTCCAAACTTCGGAAATATCCCGATCCTTTTAAGACATCTCGTAGATATATTAATAACTTTTTGTGCATTAAAATATTTTAAAAAGAAAAATAAATAGATCATTTATAAAAGTCATGTCATTAATTAATTTTCAATTTATTAATTGATTAAATAATAAAAAAAAAAACAAACGAACATTTTATTTTATGATAAACAACTTTTAAAACTATAAAAAAACCCAAGACCTGATTTTGGCAATAGCTAAATAATAAAATATTTTTCAGCCACCACACTGCGGAGGCGGTAGGTCTCGTCGCCAGGCCAAGGACCTATCGGAAGGTACTCCAGCCACCATAGAAGTTTACAGTGGTTTATACGTCAACGAAGCCAACGACCTTGCAAAATCTGACCTGGATGATAGTGTATACAGCGAAAAGGTAGGTTTACATTAAGATGAATTTGATACTATGATTTATACAATTTTTTTCTCTTGTTTTATTTAACAATAGATTAACGGTTTTATGTACATGTTATTAATTTCATATTTTTATTTATTGTTTTCGCACCTATTGTAAGTTTTTCTATTAGAAATTTTTTAAGATTACCGCTATGATTTAATGGTATCTTTTTTTTTTTGTTAGGTTTATTGTATATTTAAATTAATTAAATAAATTTAATTTACTTCTTAAATAGATTTCTTTAGAACCGTGGCATATACTTAAAAAATAAATTTTATTATTTTATTTCTAAAGAAACAAGTTTCCTTTTCTTCTGTTCCTAAACTATAATATGCAAAAAAAACTTATTTAATTTTTTGCAATAAAATTAAATTAACATTTAAAATTTATCAAATATTCTAAAACCATTAAATATTTATTTCTATAACAAAAAATACTCGTAAAATTAAAACTAAAATATTTATTTAAATTAGTTCTAAAAGATTGACAGAATAGTATATTCTATAACAAGTTCGGAATGAAGAATATTCAGCCCGAGCAGTAAGTTTGTTACTGTTCCACGAAAATAATAATGAAAGAATCATTCCGCACAGTTTTGAAATTATACAAGAATAATATTAATTCTGTAATTGTATAAGAAAACAAATTTCATCTACTAAACCTCTACTAGTTTGATTAATTATATTATAATTAATGACAATATCCTGTTTGATATCAATATTTTTGAATATAAATGTAACAATCATAAGCAATTAACTGATATTTAAAAAGTATTTTATATAAGTCCTACGTATAAATCAAGTCTTGCCTTATATTTATACAATATTAGAATAAATTATTATAATAATAATTCTATAATTAATTCTAATATTTCTAAAAAATAAATAAATAACTTTGAAATTTATTCACAAAAATCTCCTTTTACTTTCTTACATATAAAAATATTTATTTACAATCCCAGTTGCTAAACATAATAAAACAATAATTTTTTGTTCGCGTAACGTATCCTGAATTAATTAATTAAATGTTATTATCTTCAGTAAATAGTTTCCGCATATATTCAATTTAAATTATTCTATAGGATGATTTTGTTCATTACGCGTTAAATTAAATTAATGATGCAAACATTAATGGACCGTAACGTTGCACAAATTATTTATATTGTTTAAAATTTATGAGAGAATATTTTATATGTCAAAACAATAAGGTTATTTTTGGTTTCAGGCGTCAGAAGACAGCATATGCATATCACAAAGAACATTTGCTATAGGCATCTGCATAGCAGGTTTAATCTTGATGTTAGCTGTAATTGCTGCAATATTAATTCTACTCGCAAGAAGAAGGAATAAAAAGATGTCTTCAAATCCTGGAAGTTCTATTTACAGTGGACCTTACACTAACACTGCCTACAGTCATAGCAGTTAATCTGTGATTTATTTAAATAAATAATTTAATGAGATACTTCTGAGTAAAAAGTTAGGGTGGTGCCATTATATAATTTATATAGTAAGGATCAAAAAAATACTTACACGAAATGTCGAATGTTTTACTTGACACGACAATAAACTGCCGATATAAACGATACATTTACGAATCATTTTATTTTAATGCTAGACGATTGCTATAAATTTTCTTATTTCTAAAAGATCCTACCAAATTTATATACTTAAGACTTTCAAAAACGTAATTTTAGATTATTTCGAACTAAAATATCTTTTACAAAAATATAAAAGCATATTTATTCTGTAATAAGTTTGGAATGAGTCATATTTTGCCGCTTTGAGGTTATGCGTTATTAAACACTAGTGCATAATAATGCCGCACACTTACACAGAATGTAACCATTCTATGATTGAAAATTATACAAAAATGGAAAAAATTCAAGTACCAATCTGTCCTAGTTTTATTATAAAATGGTATTAAATAAGTAAATGTAATACTTCTCATATTTCCTGCCAGTTAAAAAGTGTTCAAGTCCAAACTGCCACAGAAATTAATATTTTTATCCTTTTACAACTGTCTGTTCACTTCAAAGTACTTATAGCTTTAATAATTGTATTTTATTTGGATACGTAATTTAAAAAAAAAAAAACTTGCCTTGCTCAAAACAAGACTCCTACGTATAATAAATAAACTATAAGTGGTTAAAAAATAAAAACGATTGTTATACGAACGATTAATTTAAGTCTTAACTTATGTGTACTATTATTATTATTACAAGATTACGTAACAATATTAAATGGGGTTAATTATTACGGTGATGGGAAAATAAATTTAAAACAATTTTGATAAATACGTATGTTCACAAATGTACCTATTTATCAAATAAAACTGCGATGTACTTAAATTTTAATAATGATAATCAAAAGAAATTGTCATTGTTAAAATTATTAAATGTATGTGGTTTTGGATCATTATTCCATTGACTTGTAAATAAGAAATTTTATAATTTTTATTAGTTACAATGGGACTCTGGTCCGAATCCACCAAAATAATTGTAATGCTTAGAATTTTTTAAATAGAAGAAAATTGTTGCTGTTAAATATTTCCAAAATATACTTTTAAAAATATTTGAAATATTTATAAAAGATTAAAATAAAAAAAATCACAAGCACATCGAAGTTACTGTTCCGAAATTGTTGTTAATATTATTAAAAATATTTCAGGTATTAAAAAAAAATCAAAATGGTGCTTTAAACATATAATAATTTATCTACAAACAAGTCTAATATTATATACATTTTAACAATGAATTAAAATGTCTGTACACAATTATGTTTTTGTTTTATTTGTATGAACCTCAAACATTTTTTATTTTTTATTAATCGACTCGTTTAAAATATTTATCTTCAATATTTTTAACGAGATTCACAAGTGGAGGAAAATTTCTAACAATGGATGCTAATTCACTATTTGGTAAAGGCGTTGTGAATATTGTAAAAAGATGTCCGAATACAAGAGCATCTAATTCAGTTGGTCTGTAAAAGAATATTCAAATATTAATTACGCATTTTCTTTTATTAATTTATTTTTATTTCTTAAATTACAATTAATAGTTAACCTTTAAATTTATCATTTCAAGATAACGTTACTAAAATAAGTCTTCTTTTTAATTTTTAGTTAAATTTTTACCTTTTTTGTTGATTATATATAAATAAAAATAATTTTAATACTGTAATCTCTATATATAGTCGTCGCCACGAAACAATGTAATTGCGTAAATATTTACATGAACGCTTTATAGAGAAGTAACCGATGTGAACAAAACCTGCGATATTTTATAAATAATTTTTTGAATCAAGTTGAGACGTACTTCACATTATTGAGTAGTATGTTAACTAAGTGATAAAAAGTTGAAAAAGATAAAAGCGTATGTCGAAGTAAAATATCTGCTTTTTATTAAGTAATTACATTGATTCCTGGCGACGACTGTAGATCAAAATTACAGAACAAGAATAATGTATATCATTAAACAATTCCTTAAATATATTAGAATATAAATCATATTTAAAAATAAATTTTATTTATTTATAAAAAAATATAAAACCAGTACT
>CM008235.1:7772173-7788746 GCA_002278615.1 Pogonus chalceus
TTAGGAAAAGTAAAGTTTGAAAAACTATACTTTTTATTATAAATACAGTTTTTTTATAGATCCTTTTAAAATTAAATAAATTAGGAGTGCTTTTTGTGTAATTTCCCGATAGACTTTTTGATTACAGTGCGGAAAGTAGAAATTTCAGATGTTGCTAAGGTAACGCAAATCAACACTATTCAATGCATGAGTACAAAAAATATATTACAGAAGAAATAAAATGCAAATAATATCTCTAGAGACTAAAGTGATACTTTAATGTCAAAAACAAGGTACTTGCACTTGAACGTATGAAAATATTTTTAAAATTTTATAATAAATAATTTGAATTGTTCAATTTTAAATATGTACCAGTTATAGTTTATTTCATATTTAAACAATTTGTTAATAATATTCTGAATACAATTAAAAATAATTAATATCAATATAATAAAATCTAATTTTTATAAGTTAAGAAATAAAAATATTTTTTTATTTATGAATGTTCTGTTCATTAATTAATTAAATTTAAAATGAATTGCAATTAGAGATTATACAAAATTAATTAAATTTAATCATGTTAAACTTGTCGTACAGTAAAATTTATTTTTAATATTTTTTATTATCAGCGCGAAAATAATCTTTTTTGATTTCAAAGTAGAAATCATATTTGCTAAAATTAACATGAATTAATTGAATCGAAAAAGAGTTATAAAAGCTCAAGACTAATTGTAAGTAAATTAGAAGAAATGTCACAGCATTTTAATATGTATAATAACATTAATATCCAGCTTAAAGGACTGCAGTTTAATAATGACATAAATACATTTGCCCGAAGAATCAATTATTTAAATGGAAACTCCGTGCTATTCCGTTTTATCTACCATGTAAAAAGTGCCGTCACATCGCTGGCGTTGAAGACAGCAGTAGTTGCTGTATTTACCGTTCACCGCGGCTAACAGCGCACAAGCTTCCACTGAAGGTATATTGTGTCATGTCGTGCCTTCGCGTACTGTAGCCATTTCCTTCGCGCCATTGAAGATGTATTATATAACCACGTTTTGCGTCTTAAAGAAACCACAAAATGACTCCACGCGTCCATTTTAGAGAATGTACCATTGCGATGAAACACCCTAATGTGTTTGTGAAGTATTTGTTAATAATTCTATTTCATAAATTGCGGAAATTTTACGGAGTTATTCTAAAAGTTTTAAATTTAATCAACTTATAAATAAAACTAATATATAAATATATTTAAAAATACTTTTGGATAGAATTCTGTCATATCTAGTTCTAAAAGTTTGCATTCTTTTTNAACCAAAAATTATTAAAATAAATTTAAATATAAAACTTTTCTTGAAATAACTCTAATTGGTATTACTTACTAATAAAATATAGAAAAACATAAACAAGATAATAAAATGATTTTAAAGCTAAATTTTTATTCCAAAGTTATCTTAATTGAAGGACATTAAAGCCAGTAGCAAAGATCTTTTTTCCTATTATTTTTCTTCTTGCTAGGCCTCTATTTACACATCATTTTCTAAAATTTTGCGGAACCTTAAACAGCTAAGATGGTAGGTATTCTAGTTGCGCTCAGAATTTGAAGCAGTTATCTTTCATTTTATATAAATAAATGTTACTTAACTCGTTTCAAATTAGAGACACTACTAGAATGTCTACTACCTCCGCTGTTCAAGGGTTTTCAAAATAATTATAGAGTTTCAATTATATAGAGTTAAAGATATGAGCCAATAAGTAGGACTCTCTTTTAAAAATCTAATCTGTTGATGGTATACTTAGTTTCTCTATTAGGCATTGTATAATAAATAAAAAAATAATATTTTTTCTTATTAAGAAAGGAAATTCCTAAGAAATAACGTAGAAAAAAAAAATAATTCAAAATTAGAAATAACAGTTGTTTGAAAATAAGAGACTTATAAATATTTATAACTTTTGGACATGGTACTCAATCAAAAAAACCCTACGTCACATTTTAGATAATATTATAATAAAGAATACGTTTTGAGAAAAAATCAAATGTAAAAATTATCATCGTCTTAGAACAAAATATTCATTCTAATTGCTATAACTTTGAAAATAGTTTGAATTATGAAAGGATAAAATTTTAAAATATTCTTAAAATTATAAACAATTTATCTAGTAAAAAAAATCAATTTTTAGAAAATTTCAAGATGGTGTAACCTCTTAAATAATTATACTTTTATTAGGCTATGATCATACTTTCCAGGTATATCAAAAGAAAATAAAATATTATGTATAAATGAGGGGTAAACAAAAAAACAACATTACATATAATTAAAAAAAGTGTAAAACATGTACGCTTTGGAATAAATTGTTTGTATGTTGTCATCGATGTGGAAGGTGATATTATGTTGTAATGTAGCAAGTTTGTTTTCTATCCACTTTCAGTGTTCAGTATCTAGGGTACAGCAAACGTAACGTTATCGTAACAATTTCGTTATGGTTGGCAGTAAAGAGTAATTTCGTTAAGTGCAACACTATTTAATAAAAGACCAGTACCAAACTACTCGAGTCATTTGAATTAACCTACGCCTAGTTTTTATTCGTTTTGATTAAACTTATTTACCGCGTACGACAGGGAAATTAAACTGCGAATGCAATCAACGGGAACTCGTTTTACGATCTTGCTACCAGATGTCGACAGATTATCTAACGTTTCCCGTTTTCTTTTCACTGTTGTAAATTTTAACAAGTTTCTCGAATTTATACGGTATATTTTAATCAACATTGTGGTGATCAACTAAATTACTAAACTTATTTTATGATCCTATCAATTTTGATACATTCATTCAATACTTTATGTATATACCATTTTTATTATTTTTCTTAGTTTAATACATGTTAAAAACAATACTTTTTTACTTGCTTATTATTGTATATAGTTCTTTCTTCAAAATAAATTCAAAAAGGGAATTTATTTTTTCCTTTTTCTGTACAAGATGGTGACCTGGTAGTACTTTTTAGAAAGATACAATATATTAAGTTAAATTGATACTAAATTAAATGATTATTACTTTGATTCGTGTTTTATATTTTAAATTTTGACTTTATACAAGCTGCAACTCGTTTAAAATACTGAGGCTTACTACAAAAATCTCACCATTTGCCTATCTGGAGTTTATTCAAATTGAATTGAAAGTTTCACACCTGAGACTTACATTGAAACTATAATAAAATCATTATTGTTTTTTTTTTTTACTTTTTNTATATATATATATTTGGCTTTTTATTCATTTCTTTAAATTTACATTTCAACAATAAAAATATAATAAAATGCATAATGGAAAAAAGAGGCAGAGGAAGGCCAAAAGTTTTGGACTGGAATAAGATAATAGAGAACATGTTGAAAAAAAAATGGATTAACTTTAAGGGAAGCAAGAATGAATGCAAGGGATAAGAAAAAATGGTCAAAGTTATTGCATGAGCAAAGAGTTAAATCCTATAACTAACGGTAGAAGGATACTGACTGTATATATTAGGAATGTTACGGAGCTTCGATTCCAATATGTCGGAACATCCGATTGTTATTACACCTCTGGTTCCGACTTCGGTTCCGACTTCGGTTCTGAAACTTTTAAATCGGAGGTTTTAATCGGAGGTCTAATCTATGACACTTTAAGAAATAGCTTAAACAAAGACAAAGCTGCGAAGCTTTTGTTTACTAAATATAATATTCCACCTTTAGAGTCAATTCATTTGATTTAATTTGCTAACTGTTATTGAAAATATGTTAATTTTGATTTTCAACGCCTGTGTAGATTTATTATTTTCTAATTAAAATTAAAGACTTTAATTGAATATTGTTTTTATTTGCTCTTAAAACATATCTTTTCTNTTTTTCATTTTTAATAAATGTTTATTTAAATCGGCTGCATATAAAATAATAGCGTATAAGCAGAAACGAACACTTGTAGGAAATTTGCATAGGAAATGCGGCGCGATGCAACTAGTTAGTTAGATATTATCAAATAATTTGCATTTCGAATTAAAACTTATAGCTAACGGAGTGATGAATTTTCATATTCACCTTTTAACATAATTATTCTGTTTTATATTATCTACGTTTATAAAATGGTTTATATTATCATGAATAATTTATTCAGAACTACATTTTTATATTTTTAGTAAATATTGAAACTTTTTCACATTTATTACAAATTGATTTAAATAAACTTTTGTAATAAACAGATTTTTTTCGTTATATTATAATTATTCTATATATTGAACATATTTTTCAAAAGAGAAAATATTTGTTGAATTGGAATATATTTGTATTTTTCACAATCACATTTTAGTGGCATTAGAAGTTGTAAATGGATCTGTTGAAAAGTTTTAACTTGAATTTTATTTATTCTATCTTCGAGAGAAATAATAATATATTGTAATGGATTTTCAACATATGCGGTTAGAACAGTTACCATTTGAAAGTAATAAAATTTTCTTTCCATTTGTGGCATAAGAACGAGGTAATACGATAGTAGATATACATATACTAAAGCACAATTCCTTTTGATCTACAATGAACTATTCTCGTTGTAACAGAGCACGGATCCATTATTAAATTTTATATTCTCAACTCCAGTTCATAGCTTATGAAATGCAAGAAAGCAACGCTGCACTGTTGGCATTAGCGGCTGTATTGATGGAGCAATTTGCGAACATTATGTTATTACATTGCGGTTAAAGTTTCTACATCTAGATAGCGAAGAATCTAAGCTGAACAGTGAAACTAAAAGAACGTGCTTTTTTATCCTGTAAAGCTAGGGATTTGGTTAAATCTGTGCTTCAGGCTGCCACCAGGTGGATACCTAAGAATTTCAACTTCCTACTCTAAAGCACAGTTACTGTTACTTCTTTTCAAGTTTCTTGGTCCAGTTACGTTTGACGGCGGCTAGCTGTCGAAAAATAACCCAATTCTCTGTATTTATTTTTCTTCTAACAGTCAAGACTATAAAGACCAGCATCAGCTTTAGTATTTTTCTTATTTCTATACATATTTATATAATTAAATCACAAGAATACAAAAACAAAAATTCTACCTTAGAAACAAAATTAAACAAATACTACTATATCTGACATAAAATCTTAAAATAAACTTTTAAATTCACGTATTTATATCTAAGAAATAAATAATTAACTAAGTATATTATTGATATATAATGCTATAGATATCTGTAATAAAATACGAGCAAAAATATAAAAAAACCGTAGATAAATTTTCGTAAAAATTAGTATTTTATTAACAGAACCATGAATAAAGAAGTGTGCTTGGAGATTCTTTAGCAGAATACTAGTAAACTCGAAAATTTGACAATTTTAGATTGGTGTGTTTTAAAGGAGGATCCCGTCTGACAGTTCTAAAAAACAGCGATATTTAGAAATTTTTTAAAGTCTTAAATAACAGTTGAATCATTTGGAGTTTTTTAAATTATATTATTGCACGGATTTGGCGCCAGACATCTCCAAAAAATTGCAAAAGTGGTAGTATATTGAATAAAAAATATTTTGTTTTTCGTGAGAAAAAAATACTATAAATTTGTTTATCAAAAATCGAAAAATTTAAATATAAAAAAAAAACAGTTTTACACATTGCCAAAAAAGATTAAACTGATTTAATTGAATGGTTCCTAAAAAAAGTGGCATCCAGTTTGAAAAATGTGGTTTTGAGAAAAACGCGTTTAAAGTTTTCAGTACTGTAGTTAACGTATTATACGGTCTCCACAATTCTTCTTGTATCTTTGCAATGGCATCTTATATTAATAAACCTTTTTGGAGAATCATTTTAGACAGTACAAGTAATAGATTTATGCAAAAATAAAAAAATCGATTTTTTGAAACCTTCAGGGTAGGGTCCCCTCTTAATAGAATTTTTCTGTTAACTAATAAATGATTATTATATAGCTGTCTTAAAGTTTAAAAAGTCCTAACCAGCTCTATATTTGAGTGTGATAAACTGACTTTGAGAGGAACAGAAGAATGACCAGCCAGCAGTATTTTAATATTATTTAAATAAAACCTATTCTGCATGATGAATGTTAAAATATTTTAAATGTATAAAATTAATAGAATCGATTCTGAAAAGATTAAATTATGTCAAAAGTAAAATATTTTCTCTATTCTGTGACCTCATTTTGTTATTTAGTAATAGAAAAATCATTATTTGTTTTGGTAATCAGATCTAAAAGTATAATTGTATTGAACAGAAAGAAAAAGACTAGTTAATTTTATATTAAAATATAAAATCATGCCTGATTTCGATTGAGATCTACTTTATATTTTATAGAAAAATATGAGTCCAACTTCTGAAATTGTAGTTCATAAAATATATTATATTATAGAATAATATTTGAAGTAAAGTTATTCTTAATTAAAATATAACTGGATAAAATTATGTTATTCTTTAATTTTAGATTTCATGAACATTAATTTATTTAACAAATGAAAATGCAAATGACTGAATAAAATACATTTAAAGAAATCAAAACGAAATGATTTTAAAAGCAATTTACGGTGTAGTCAGTGCGAGAAAACGAATAACAATTGAACACGTAACAAGCAAATGCCTGACTCAATAATTCGCACATTTGGGTAACCAGGTGAGCGTAATTAAATACACATTTAGTGTTGCATCCCAAACGTAAAACGTAAAGAGTTTTTTATTGACTTTCGCATCAATCAATCAAATGTCAGTTCCACTTTCAGCACAATGAATTTTTAAATGAACACGAAAGCCGCCCGTATACATATTGGAAAATAAATTTTAAATTTCTACTTAAAGGTTTTACCATTTACGGTTTCCTCGTACACCGTTCAAGAAAGAATTCATTAAATACCTGAAATGTATTTTCTTAGTGCTTAACATTTACATCCTACGTGAAATAAATTTTGTATTCGTTTCATTCATTTCGTTATTTAATAAACTGTTTGTAATAACTGGATCACAAATGCTTTAAAATTTTCAGAATAAATATATGCTTCATTATAAAGTTTAGAACTTTAATTTTTAGAAATATCACGTAATGTTTATTTTATAAACTTATATATTTACATAAAAAAAACTTTTCGAAGTTTAAAATATTAAATTTGACAAATATTTTTATCTAAAATGTCTGCATCAAAACTCAAAGAATATATTTACACAATTACAAAGAGTTGAAATTATTAATAATTATGCTTCTGTGGTTCTGCCAACAAGATTCATCAAAGGTACAAAATTATAATTACTTTACTTTCATTTATATTGAATCAAATACTCTTTTCCTTTTAAATACATAAAATATGACTTGTTTTAGTTAATATGCATAAAAAGCACAAACTTATTATTTTATTTTTGAAAATAAAATTTTAGTAGAATTGATTAAATTTTCTGATAATTAAAATTAAATATTATCCTATTCTAATACAATTTGTAAGAAAAACGGTATAAGAATGGTATATTCTACAATAAGTTTGGAATTATGAATAATTCAGAGTAGTAGAATAGCCATTCCAAACACGTTGTTGACTATTTTTTCTCAAATACTATAAATTTAGTTGAAGTTGAAAAAACTTTGACGGATGTATATTTTGATAACTAAAATAGTTACTAGATGTTGCCACTTCAGGGATATTGCTTTATTAAACACTAGTGCATGAATAATACTTTACAGTTAAGCAGAATGTAATCATTCTATGATTGCAAAATTAAACAAGAATGATATGAATTTTGTAATAGTATTAGAGAATAATTAGTTACACCTATAGATTTTGCAAAAAATACAGATTTATATTTTTCTTGCAATTCCTGTAATTCAGAATTTTTTTATAGAGCTTTTAAATGTATAAGCTTTGATGATTTCATACAACAACGATTTAGTGCTTTAATTTTTAGTGTCATAATTATTCTAATTACTAGTAGATAATATATTAGACTGCAAAAAACAATTGAATATAAATTATTAGGTAAAAAAATAATTTGAATTGTAAAAAAAGTTTTAGTTCTTTTAGTAATTGTCAATATTTTATAATTATATAGGCGATCGTTTTTATATTTATTGTGTTGATTTTGATAAATTTATTTGGGGAAATATTGTGAAATGGATTTAAAAAATAATTAAATATCTAAAAATTGTTTGGTTAGGAAAACCTCTTAATAGCATTGATGGTAATCTTCTCGTCAGTGAAAGGCTAGAGAAATCCGGTCGGGAAGAAATGCGTTTGTGGGTCTGTATATTCGGCAATAAGGTAGTGGGACATCACGTTTGTAGGCGTCCCAAGAGATGCATCCCTCTTTGTGTAACACGGCGTAGCCGGAGCAAATCAACGAGACTGCTCGAGCGAAACGCTCTTGCGGCAGCCTATAGCTTCTTTCGCAAATCCGCTTCGGGTTTCGCACTGACTCAACCTTACAATCCCCCAACCTCAATCTTCTGTTACCATGTTAGACGAAACACTGTGCAAAGAATTTCAAGTGTGTTGTTTTTAGATTGTTTCTTGATGCTTAATTGTTTCTTCTTACTTTTGTTTATTCATGCCAATACTTATTTTATACCATTCAAATATATACTTCAATAAATATATTTAGTTTATATTATGGAATGAAGTAAAAAATGTTATTTGGAATAGATTCTACATATATATTAAATTATATATATTTATATATATATATATATATATATATATATATATATATATATATATATATATATATATATATATATATATATATATATATATATATATATATATATATATATATATATATATATATATATATATATATATATATATATATATATATATATATATATATATATATATATATATATATATATATATATATATATATATATATATATATATATATATATATATATATATATATATATATATATATATATATATATATATATATATATATATATATATATATATATATATATATATATATATATATATATATATATATATATATATATATATATATATATATATATATATATATATATATATATATATATATATATATATATATATATATATATATATATATATATANAGACCTATTGAATATTTTAGGGATATAGAAAAACAAATAATAAAAAATATTTATTTCTTATGCCTAGATGTATCTTTGAACTAGGAAACTATTTGTTGACACAAATTATACTTAGTTCTAAAATAAAATCAAAAATATCAAGTAATAAGAAATACAGCAGTTTTATCATCTATCTGTATATATCTTTATTTTAGGTTAAATTATGCATATATACATTATTTTTGTATAAAAAACAATTTAGTGACATAAATTTTACTTATACATAAAATAAAATCAAAATTATAAAACTAAAAAGTTTGGTGAGACCAAGAAATAAGTTTTTTCTTTGACGACTGTTGCGCGTTGTCTATTTGACGCCTACGTTGCGACTATAAACAAAAGCTATCTATGTGTCTCAGGAAATATTGGTAAGGGTGGAATAAAGTTATTGGTGTGCATAATGAACTTATAACAGACTACTAGAGATTGCTGATTTTATGATCAAACGTATGTTAATGGGGCCGATTCGACCCTGCGCGACTGCTTAAAGCTTAACAAAATAAATAAATTTGTATAAAATATTTATAAATATTACCATTATAGATATTACAATGAAATATAGATATTTTAAAACAAAATACAAAATGTTAAAGGAATAAATAATTTTAATAACAATTGCTGCAAATTAAAAAAAAGTTATTTCAAATAATAGTACTCTAAAATTGTTTGAGTAAATATTAATTATTTCTTAATTATTTTCATAAAAGAATTAATAACAATCCATAATAACTTTTTTTATAAATTAATATTTTAATTAAAAAAATGTAAGTAACTATTTTTTTAAACTTTTAGTAGAAAAATAAATCTTGTATAATAAATAATCAGATTGATGAAAGTTTGATTTTTCAGTAAGGTTGTTAGGTTGTAAGTTTAACATACTTTCGCGTATCAGCACAGCCACCGTACGGAACTATTAATTCTCAATCTAAAATTCTTAGCAAGTGCCCACGTTTTATACTCCCTCTGTTCCTCACAACATCTCTTGTAACCTTTTCGTTCGTTCAACGATGGTTCGACGAGACCAACGACAACCTCCTAAAGATTGTAAGACGCACGCGTCGCTAACTTAACCACCTGCTGTGTGTTTGGCGATGATAGTCTCGTGTAATTAAATTTTAGATCGCGACAACGACACCTTCTGCATTTTTAATCTTAATTTGTGTTTATTGCGTTGAAAATGTCCCCGTGAAAAAGTGAAAATTAAATTAGAACTTTTCAGCTTGTCCGAAATAATTGCCTCCTTTCTCTTCGTTGTGTCTCTTCAACGAACCGTACCTAACCCAACTTTTACCTGCCATGCGCAAAGTTGAACGCGTTAATTTTTACCGGTCTTTTTTTTTTNTTTAACTTTAAAAAATACTGTTTCACGAGGTAAAAAAAAAAAAACTGACAGAAAGATTATAATGACTGACTCGTTATTCAACACATGAAAAATTTTGTGATATATATTTGTACAAAATGTTTAAATATATTATTCGTAAATTTTTTTTAGTACCAATTTTTATTCTGTACATTTAACATATGTAAATAGTTAGAATTAATATTATTATATATGAAAAAGATAATAAATTGTTCTTCTGGTATAACAATCATTATTTATGAGTTAAGATTAGATTGAATAGGTTGGGTCTAGTAGCACATTCAGTGGTTGCTAATGAAATGGCATCATTTGAGTGGAGTAGACGTTTTTCTGAGTCCTTATCAGAGATACGACCAAAGAAAATTCCAGGTCCTACATTCCAGTTCTATTCTAGAATTAAGTACATGACTTTATAGTAAAAATTTCTGAAAAAAACAGATTAAAATTCATCTCAAAAGGGTAGCGGTTACGATTCTTCATAAAATGGCATGGTTTAAATGTTTTCTGTAAAAAAAAAAACAATCTAATTAACAACTTATTCTTAAATATTACACATATTTTATTTAAAAAAAGCATTAATTCTGAAGTAAAAATAAAAGTTAAAAAAAATATAAATAACGGATTAGATTTAAATTTAGTTTAGCTTATATGTATAATAATTTAAATTTGGACTATAAATAATTTAAAATGATAGTCCACTGTATTCTAGGCGTGAATAAGTTTGTACTTGAGAACTGTGCAAGGCAACATTTAGTACTATCACAAATCTGAGTCACGTTCAAGGCAAGAAGAACATACTACGTAGCACCACAACTATCTACATTGATAAAGCCAAGTGCAGATCTTGCATCGGCATCATTTTATATAAACGATGGAGTTTTGCATGCATTCTGTAATCCATGCCGCATTACTTAGTAAATACTTCGTTATATTAATCAATTCGCAAATAAATCCAACAAAATTATTATCTCCAGTTGTCGTATTTATCGGAAAACACTTATATGTAATATTATATACAAGTATTATTTTAAACAAAAATATTTTAGGAAAATATTTTAAAATTAAGTTTAAACTTTGCTATCTCAAATTTTATTTTATAATTTTTTACTTATATTTTATCAACTTTAGGATGTTTATGTTTAATTAAATAAAAATGGTTAGCATAGTTCTGTATTTATATTTAATTTAAATGTATTAATGATTAATTATCGTATGCATACTACGTAAATGAAAATATAATTTTCTGTTATTTAACTATATATTGTAGGTTAGCTAAAAGTATTCCTTGTACTGATTTAGGGCTATGATCTTTTAATATAATATTAATTTGGAAAAACGTTCAATTAATCTAGCTAAAATAAATTACAAGATATAACTTGTAAAATTCTATTAATCCTGGATATAAGAGTTTAAAATTATGTATCTTTTATTTTTAGCACATGAGATTAATAATAGCGCAGTATAATTAAAATTGATAATACTTGCACATTTAGAAGCATTTATGATTATTATAAACCCCAACATTTTTATATTGTAATAAATAATTATATTTTCTATAAATTTTTATATTATTTTGAAAGTAAAGTTTGCAAATGTGCTACAATATTATTATAAAAAATTTTAGAAATTAAATTAAGGTTTGTTATAAATAATTTTTGTTCATTAATATTTTTTGAATGTAGCACCTGTTTGTTTAAATAATCACTAATAACACTGTAAAAAATTTACACGACAATTTTTGTGCATGAATAATTGACCTCTTAAACTTCAACTCAGTTAACATAAAAAAATTCACAGCACATGTTATATATTAAAGAAATGTGCCCCAAGGCTACCGCAACGCAGAGCTGTGGTATCAGGCGCATTAAATTATAATTAAAAATTCTACTTTAACGCGAACTTCGTTAAAGAAGATGGACTGAAAATATGAAGTTCCGAACATGCATTGCATGTAAATTAATGTATACAGTTTAAATTAAGTTCTTTCATATTTTTTTTATTGTTATGTTAATAATAAAGAAATTGCTAAAATACGTGATGTCTTTTTAGTAATGTCAATATGATTTATTATGAATAAATTATAACATAAAAATAAAATAACTTAACAATTTTGTTTCTTAAAAAATTGAAATTATTCATTTTATTTATAATTTACTGACAAATATGTTATGTTCTCATACAAAACACAAAATACTTATGTATAATAATTCCAAATGCTTTAATATGTCTAAAAATTTATTTCAATAGTAAATGCTAGTACTTCTGAATAAAATATTTTAGTCAAACTATGAATAATGGTGGCTTTACCTTGGTTATACATTTTTATTGTTAGGAATAAAACACAAACAAACTTTGTATTGTATAACAAATTGTTTTTATTTAGTGACTATAGTTTCGACAAATTTAACTTTAAGTTTGATAATGACAAGTTAAATTTGTCGAAACTATAGTCACTAAATAAAAACAATTTGTTATACAATACAAAGTTTGTTTGTGTTTTATTCCTAAAATATTTGAGGATGATCTTTCACTGAATATAACTGATAAATTTCAAAATAAACGCCATCATTATCAGTGAGCGGCAAAATTTAATATTTTATTTCTAAAAATAAATTTTACTGAAATTATCAACAAAAAGCAGAAAGCTAACGTTATTTCCTATCTTAATACCAAAAATATCTATGTTTTTGCGGTCAACGTGTGAAATATTAGTTTACTTCATTAAATTTTTATATTTTTATTTATACTGAGATTAATTCCATTATATGCAGGGCACCCCGAAATTACTTCTATTTCTGTTTTAATGAAAATTAAGAAAATTTACTATTAATGAAAATCTGTCTGATAATAGTCCAGAAGTGAGGATCTACCTATTCTCATCTATAAAAGTATTTCTTCCTTTAAAATCTGAGATTTTGCTTTTTTTCCTAATATTAAATCCGTCGAATCATTACAGCGATTAAAACTGTTATTAATATAAAAAGCAGATGTTTTAAAAAATACATTTCGGAAGATGTTTTCAAGAATCATATAAAAAAAATTACTAAGGAGTTGCATTTGAATCATTTGGCAAAGTAAAAAAATAGCACATATCAGAAATAAAAGATAAAAAAATTTCAAAATGTATATGAAACAAGAAACATAATGGTATACACAAAGAATTCATAATTTTATTTAGTTCAATAAAGTTAATACATATAGTAAAATTGGTAATTTAATATATTAAAATTAAATTTAATAAATATTACTGGCGTCTTTAAATTTTTTATAATGTTCAATTATTCCTTTTGATTATTTTTCCTAGAACACGTGAAATTTTATATATTCATGAATAGTTTTGAAAAGAACTTTACTGTCTAATAGGATTTTGTCATATGGCAAATGTGTTATGGTATGAGGCACAAAAATATGTGTGCACATACATATGCACTTCGGTGATAGGGGCCAAAAAAATTCCTCGCGCAATATGGACTTATGATGCAAATGGGTTGAATATCACAATATAATTTCATTTATTTCGGTTTTGTTTCGTACCAATTAAATCTTAATTATTATCTAGAAAGGATTTGGAATTAGGAAGGTTTGATAGACATTAAAAGTAAGGAATTAACATATAAAGACTGTACTTGAAGTTTTTCTAAATGCCAAAATTGTCCAATATCCAATAATGATGAATTAATATATATTAATTTATTTTATGTCACTTTTATTATATTAATTTTTATCTAAAATCTAGCAAATTTTTTGTTTTGTAACTTAATAACAGTGTAAATTGACTATATCAAATAACAAAATGGTGTTTTTCGGTAAATTCAACTACATAATTTATTGCTGTTTTTTTGTTGAAAACTTTTATTAAAGAATTAATGAAAAGCTTTAATAATTACTAAGAATTCTTATCAGTTTTTCTTTTTTGAATAGTTTTGTATTTTAAAACATCAAATTATTATATTTTTTATTAATTTAAAAATATTCTTATAAGAAACTTGATATATAATAAGGATGATATAAATTCACTGAAGCCTATAAATATTAATAACATCTTAACGATCAGGACATTGTTAAAAGTTGACATGTCTTGTTCTTGCCTTTGGACATAATATGGTTGCAAGAGGACGCGCTTCATTGTGTAGTAATTATTCGTCGGCGAAGACGAAGCCGAACTGCTTGCAGAGCCAGGTTCAAAGTATGCGTTAATTAAATACCTCGAGTTGAACAACAAAGAAGAAATGACATTCACTTCTAATAATAATTAAATGGCAATTAACCTCGAAATGCTGTCGTAGTTATTGCTGGTACCATCGGGAAGCGGCACAAACAAGTGTTGTGTATCCTGATGGTCCAGAATCTTACCACACCCTACACATTACCACCTACTATCTACCATTTGTACCGTCTTTAACATCATCATCTTGTTCTTCAATATAATGTACATATTAATGACATCAAAAACGTTTCCGAAAATGAACACTGACTCACGGTAATGCGCCATTGTGCTCGGCGGAATAATGTTTCAAAAGGATGAATTTAATATTTCAAAGAAATAATTATGTCATCAAATGGGTCATGTTAATAATTGAAGTTTGTGTTATCCTATTCATTGTTGCTTTGTTTTTCAGTTCAGTTAATTAAATTCCTATTATGTAATCAATAATTTATGAAGCTTATTTTCCATCAACATCGCAAACAATATATTCAATGGAGATAATGAATATATTCACCATGATTCATAAAAATATTTACAATTTGAAATAATAATTAAGTTACATTACGGAAATATCATTACGCAATGTACATCAAATATTTTATTTAGTTTTTAAATTACTGTTAGTACTGATGTGATAATGAAGACTTCAACATTCATTTCATTTTAATATATATTTTTTAAATTTATAATAATAATTTTAATTTGGTGCAATATTATTCTCATTCGATGGATGTTTTGTAAGTAAATAATTATTTTTATTTTCATGGTTACTTTATTTCTATAGATATTTAAGATTAAATTTTATATCTCTAGCAATTGCGATAGAATTTGGTTTATAAGATCAGTACTGCCTTGCACCTACTAGTATTAACCAGTCCTACAATCAATAATTAGTTAATTTTTATAATATTTAGGCCCGGTCTTATAAAACTATTTAATCTTTGATTAAAATTTAGTAAGCAACTAAACTAAGTTTCATAACCAACTTTTTTATTATAACTAAAAATAATTTATGATTAGATTTTACTTACGAACTAAACTAGTTTAATGGGAGATTTCGGTCTTATAAATGCATTTTAAAATAAAGTAAACTAGTAAATCTGTCATTAAAGTAACTGTCGAAAATTCATAGTATTAAAATTTTAAGAACGACTTAAATTGATAATCAGTAACAATTATTTGTGAATTACACCTAAATAGTACAAAAATTTCAAAATAAATATGTAGGTTTTTATCAAAGATAAGATATGTAATAAATTTTGAAAACATATAAAAATATAAATACAGGGTATTTGAATTCTGAAAACAAATCATAAAGATCTATTTATTGTTAAATTGCTTTAGAATCATTATAAATTCTAGTAACATCGGTATTACAATAGATAATAAATAATTATAGAATTTATTTTTTTGATATGTGCCATTTTAAAAAGCAAATTCAAACCAAAATTTGTCCAGCGAATAAAGTGACAGTTTAAATGTTAAAAACAGTTTAAGGGTCAATTTACAAAAATCATTACTTAGTAGCAAGCACAAAAGTCTGTAATTCACAACTAAAATTAAGATCTCAAAAAATAAATCTCCACTAAGTTCATTTACACGTAGAATAGTTTTATAATACTCAAGTTGATATTAAATATTAAATATTAATTTAAAATTACTTTTTTTTTAACACGAGATAACTGTCAAATAAATCAGGGAAAAAACAAAATCTCTATTATTTTTAAATAAATAAGAATAATATTAATAATACAATAATTTGAAATATTATTTATTAATATAATAATTTTTGCAAAATTCTGAAATATAAACATTAAATAAAAATAAATGTAACAACAAACATATTTCTTTTCAAAGGAAAAGCCATTGAAAAAACAATTTAATATAATAAATAAAGTATTTGTTT
>CM008235.1:7789440-7800655 GCA_002278615.1 Pogonus chalceus
TAATAAATAAAGTATTTGTTTAATTTCTAGATAATATTTATGCTTTTAAAATATATAAGATACGAAGATTCTTACATTTATTCATATTTTAAAAACAAGATTAAAATATTCTTATAAAATAAATATTATTTTGACAAAAATGTTTATTTAACTTTAGTACCCATTATTGAGATATATGTTAAATAGTATCTTGAATTATAACGGAGTGTTAATTTATTTAATATTTTTTAACTAATCTTAATAATTTTAATTCAAGATTTTAGATTTTATAAGAAATTGAGTTTATAGACTGAATTCCTTAATTACTGCAAACCTGATGAAATTGAATAATATTAAAAGTTAAATTTAAAAATTTCTTCTTGTTATTAATATTAATATCTTAGTAATTATTTTTGCTTTATTTACAAAATTCTAAATTTTATATCAAATTTGGTTGCAAGATATTAATAATATATGTATATAAATTTAAATTTGAATGTGAATTCAAGAAATCAAAAATAATTTTTAATTTAAAAAAATTTCTTAGACTATATTTGATGAAATAAGTGAAAAGCAGATAAGGTGAAAGATATTCACGGAATATATTTTATGAAAAATTTTTGTCTGTGAATGTTCCTTTCTACTTTAATTATGAAATTGAGGGTGAGCGACCTGTACTTGACGTTTCCCATTTATTATGACAAACCAGGGGGAACGTGTATAAAAAATCTGTATCTTGGTCTTGTTGACAAATTGTCACGGCGGTACAACATGTACAGGACTACCCTGTTCCCTGTTCTATAGCCTGCAGTAAATATATCTGGTTCCTTTTGGTTTTAATTAATATTTGCGACCAAACAGACACAGGAAGTTAATAGCGGCGATATTATTTAAATTTACGTGCAATTTTAACCGGCGTAATTTTAAATTACTCCTCTGTGTGACTGTGTATAAATGTATGTGTGTGAACAGCTCATATTTTTTCACGTACATTCGAAATTGAATTTCATAATGTGGCTGCAGTGGTAAACGAACTTCGTTATTTTTATGTGTTCATTTGCATTTTTTAATTCCGAAATGGTAAAACAAATGTTCGTATGGAATTGTCACATTTTAATTTCCAAGTTTTGTCGTTAAAATTTTGCTTTTGTTATTTGATGCGTAAAAATCATTGTAAAAATAATTACATTGATGTATGTATTTCCAATTGAGCACCTTATTACTTTAGAATCATACATACAATATTATTTTCATATATCAATTTAACAACCCATGTTGAAAAAATTTTACTCGTTTAAAAATACAATTTTACGAAATTTACATTGCTATGATTTTATTAAAATATTTTAACTTTATGAAAGTTTCAAACTTTATTTGATATTAATAATATAATTTAATTTATACTTTTCTAATAAAGTTTAAAAACAATAAATTTAATATAATAAATTTATTATTACAGTAAAGACTATTCGCAAAACTCTTTTTTCTATATTTCTTCCATTCTATGCACAGAATTACTTTCTTATATTCGTTTTTAAAGAACCTTGAGATATCCGAAATGATACAGTTTTAGTAAAGAGTGAAATCACCTCTCAAATTTGATGGTAAAGAAGAGTGGCTTTTAGGTATCATATAATTGCAATTGTTATAATCAAATGAGACTAATGGTATAAAAATTGACATAAAAAATAATTAAAAATGCATATCCCTGTAGTTATTCAAATAGAAGTATCTTTTGGAATTTAAAAAAATAATAAATCATAAATGTTTAACTATTCCTTAAAATCATTTTATTCATTTAATATTTGATTTTTAACGAATTTATTCGTAGAATTCACTTTATTATCAACTGACAGAGGATTTTATCCTTTAAATATGTTTTTCCGTCGATAAAAAAAAATTGAGTGTAGTATATCATATTTAAAGTAGAACAAAATCGGTGAGGGGCACCTCTTTAACCTTCCTTGTAAGTCATTCATATATGTAAAATGAGCTACAGCATACTTCAAATTCTGAGCTCAATTAAAAATGCGCCACCTCTGCTGTTATAAGTACAAAGTGTTTGCTGTTCAACGTCCTTGAAAATAATTTTAAAGTTTTAATTTATCTAAAATTAATTGGTATCATAAATTTACAGTCAGTAATTAGATATCAATTAAATTAGAATTAAAATTATTAATATACAAGTGAAATATTCAATTAGCGTTTTAGTTTAATAGGTATATTTATTTGTAAATATATAGATAATTAATTAGTTTCTCCACTTTTGATAGAATTAATTATAAACCAAGGGATGAAGGTAGAAATTAGTTATTAAACACTTCAGAGCTTGTTAGCTAATAACTGTTAATATTTTATTAGAAAACATGATTAATTAACTGAACCGAAAAATTTTTTTTTCGTCTTATCAAAGCTAATTAAATTTATTTATATTTCTCTAAGTAAAAGCAACATTTAATATTGTTTTATATAAAATAAAATATATATTAGTTGAATATGTAAGCGCAATAAATCATTATCCGATGAAAATGAAACTATAACCAATTTTCAATTTAACATGAACATAAAACGGAAGCAATGAATATGCTTATCAATAAAACGGTCCGAATAATGTCACTATATATGCAACTGAACGCACTACAAATGCAGCGTGATCAACAAAATGGAAAATAATTAGCATATCAGCGTCAATATATAACAACATTCAGCGTTTGTCGATCATTGAAATTGATAGAGAAATCGCTTAATCGGTAAATAGTGTGTAAGCATAGAGTTAGTGCGTTGCAATACCACGCAACGTAACATAACAGCAACGCTTAAATCATCGAAAATCCCCAGGTGACGGCTGCAAACGTGCGGAAATAATTTATTTCGCAAAGTCGCCAGGCCGTGTGGTGTTGTGCATTCGCCTTTTGTGTTTGACAATCGACAATATCGTGTAGAACTTGTAAACTTGGCTGGCCGGAGTGTTTCCCAGCTCGATCAATCACCGATGTATAATGATAACGCGTTGCGTCAATGCTTCCATTAACTTTACTGAATAAGCCTTCGATCTCCCCTCTTGTTCTCCCCTTTTGCTTTGACACCTTTTCACCTCTAAATAAATAACCCATAGAAAGAGCAATATATTTTTTTGTTTTAATTACTTCTGCAATTTATTACAATTTATTTATTTTATCGAAAGTAATTACAATTTTTCCTAGAAATAATAATAGCTTTAACTTTTGGTTCTTTAATTACTATTTTATTGAAATAATAGAAACTGCTTTTGTCCTACGTCTTTCCAAGTAGTTTCTGGATTCTACTTGGAAACTCTAGTCAGGTGTGTGGTTGGTGGCAGTGGCCTGTGTATGTGAATATATGACGGAGAACAGAAATTGGAAATTCTATTAAAATGGAACGTGAATCGTGCTTCAACAATCATATTGGAATTAACTTGCAAATTATAACTACATAAGATCGTGTCTACATACATCGTTACATACATACATACATATATTAAATACGAATTTTAATATATAGGTACGTATAGAAAGTTACAATTCAAACAATCAAATGTAAAAGCGATTTTATTTACTTAGTTTTTAACGAATAAACTGTTTTTAATCTCTGAATAAATTGACAGATGTAAAAAAAAAATCTCTAATATTATTATTATTACTATTAGTAAGAAATAACTTTTTTTCATATTTTAAACAAGCTATCTNGGATGTCTTTTAAAAAGTATTATGGGAAAAGGAATTTTAAAAAAGAGTAAAATTAATAATTTTACATATAAAATTGAAATAAATCCAACATATATATGATTCATTAAGTCTCTTTGCGCACGATGTATGATGTGCAAGGATCTCATCCGTAATCATCTTTTATTCCATACACAGTCGAACCCAAGTAGAGCGCGACATGTGTGTGAATTTCCGCTAACAGATGAGATGGTTTCATTATTCCACAATTCAGGTTCATCTCGGGCGAGGATATTAACACATTTGGATCCAGCAAAACTTGAGCTGTCGCCACCGACACCGACACCCACGCTACATGTTCCCACCTCACTGCTCCTGTAACGCTTCAAGCACGAGCGATCCTCGATCCGAAACATGTTGGCTTGTGGAAATGAATGTGAGTGGCTGCTTCACTCACCAGTTTGCGATTATAATGTTCTCTATTCGGACATTTCTTGTGGGTACTTGTCACTTGAAAACATGTTTGGCCATCATTAATTATATTTGTCTGCTATCGACAATTTCAACCATTGTAAAATATCACTTATTTTATTACATTTCATTCATTAGTTTCACTGATTAATTGCTTTGTTTTTTTTTTTCAAAGTATTTACCCAATATTAATTTGGACATTCAATACTTACAATAAATAAAACTCATCATTATTGATGAAAAAAACTATTACATACCACAAATAAACAAATAAAATGTTTTGAATTATGATGGAAGGATAAGCCATCAGTTGAATTACGAAATATATTTTGATGAATAACAATATATTTATCACAGAAAATAATACTTTAAGCATAGATTAAATATAAAAAAATAAATAGTTCATTGAACCTTATATGAATAATGTAATTTTCAAAATATTAAATAAGTGTGATGGAATCAATAATCATATATATTTTCATCTGAAATTGAATATTTATATTTCTGAATATTTAGAAACATCAAAAAACATTTTTTTGGTTGATTATATAATGGTTTTGATTTAATACGATATGCTACGTGAAAGTAAGATTAAATTACAAAATTTCGGATAGAGTTTCGATACGCCACTGGAAAAGGCGGTAATCAGAAATATGAACGAAACATTGTCCATTGTCCATTTCGCGAATTGCCACATCGTGATGACAACAGCTGCAGTTACAAGTTTTTAATTGTACACAGCTATGATGTAAATGAGACAAATTACAACAAATTGCGACAATTGTTGCTCGCCGACGACAGATTTATTCGCCATAAAATGAAATTATTGTGTAATTTTTCGCCGCGGCCCGAACGCTTGATTTGTTTCGGATTTTGGTGCGGGTGTCGCTGAGCCACCGCACTACCACCGCCACGGTTGTGGTTACGCGTTTTGTTTCGGCGGGCGTCTGTCACCCGCCTGTGATATATTTACACAAATAACGGCGCCAAATGAAAATATAGTGCGCAGGGCATCGTGGCCCGTCGCTTGCGCAATTTTATTTGTCGGGTACACAATACTCTGGCCTGGGACCGCATGCAGATCCTTGCGGGACTCCAACTGCTGATATTCGATGCGCTATTTCTACCTACTATACCTACTCCACGCTGGATACGCACACCAATTCGATTCTGGCTAAACCCTTTTCAAAGAACCCAGGATCACCAACGTAAATTCAAATATTCCAGTATTCTTGACATCTTTTCTCTGCATTCCCTGTTCGAATGGAATGTAAGATCACATTTACCAAAAATGTCATACTTATCAAATTTCTTTTAAAGTAATGTCATCAATGAAAACCACTCTTAATTCAATATTTTTTTGCAAGTATATAAAAACAAACCATCACGGTTTACTTTTATTTGCATAAACGAGTTTATAATATTGATATTCGAAACATTTTGCAGAGACTAATGAGTAATTTAGTTATTTCAACAAAAGTTGTGGTATAAAATACCTATCACTTATTTTTAAATTATTATTAAAAATGCTATTGTTATTAGAATTTTTATTTTATATCATAGAAAATAACCAGAAAATTAATTTAGAAAATGAAAAGCTATTTGTTACAATAAAAATTGCTGCAGGGTTGTAATTGACATAATAATAACCAATGTCTTAATAAATAAAATACTTCTCTGATACTCTTATTTTTGATCAGAAACTAAGATAATATTGTTTTTTTTTTTCATAAATAAATAATGAATCTAATAAGAAAGAAATGACAAGTAAAGTTTATATCGCCAATAGCAACCAACTGTAATCGCAATACAAAATCATTAAAAAATATAGCCTAAAGTAACACAGCAAATTAACCAAAACATAATACGTATCGTTGAGAGTTTTATCGATTAGAGATCATCTAGCTGATTGGCTATGGTCGAGTTACTTTAAATGGTAAAACGCAAGCGCATACTCGACAATTCAATATGCAAATTTGCAATGAAAATTTTATTTTTCATTTAACTAAGAGCTTACACACGATATAGAGTTTGTTCGTGTGTTATATGAAATTTATTTTGCGTGTTTCGATCGTTGCTTTTGTTTAAATTACAAATATCTTTTAATTATTTATATTAATGTAATTTTTTAAAGAAAAACCTTAATATAAAAGCTAATATATGTAATGCAATTTTGAGATCTGTATTGTGGTATAACCTAGGCTGTTATCGTAATATGGAAAATACCATAGTTAGTCAGGTGATAAATTACATACGTATCCAATATATATCTAATATTGCTTTAATCAATCTAAAGGATTGTTATCCTCTGTGCAAACGTATAAATGCTTATATAGGCCAATAATCAATGTAACGTTTGTAATGAGAGAACATCTTTAATGGATTAAAATTTTCACTATATGTTTCATTTAATCCTTTTTTGCAAATATCTTTAAAATGATTTAGTTTACAGCAACAATCGAATTATATATTAATTAATGATTATATTTCACACTTATTTAAACTCTTTATAAAAAAATATATTATATAGTTGATTTGCGAAATTATAATATTATAAGAGATGCATTTTTATAATTTGCTTAATTTTAAATTAAATTATTTAAAATTATTTTTTCAATGTAATTAAGATTAATGATTTTATTTATTTTTCATTTTACTTTTATTTATTCTATAAGTTTTCCTAGAATTCAAACGTATAGAATTTTAAATTATCACAAAATATAATTAATATTTAATAATTATTGATTTACTTGATAATGGTAATACATATTATTCTTCAAATCTTAAAATTTGTTTGGTCTTTGTACAAAATTATACTGATTCAACACCAATGGTTACACGAAAAATTGATTAAAACAAGATTTTAAAAAATTGTCAATTGTCATGATTTTTCTTTATTATTGCCGCTGAATTCTACTTTTCATTAATTCAATAAAAATTTATAACAATTTATAAATTATATTTCTCTAAAAATACTTGGTCCTTTACAAGGATTCAGACCGTACTTCTTGGTTGTGTTGTGTGGAAAAGACCATAACACTACTCCTGAATGTTTAATGACACCATTACGTTAAGAAGCTGAAACCGAGAAAGCTTAAAATGAATTTTAAAACTATTGCTTAAACATTGCTGAAAATATAAGGAAAAACGTTAATGGGGGATCCTGCCCTGATAGCTCTAAAAAACAGCGATATTCAGGAATTTTTTAAAGTGTTAGAAACAATCTAATCATTTTTTACTAGATTGTTGCTCGTATTTTCATTATTACAAAAAAAAAAAAATTAGTAAAAATATTACTATTTGAAGCCATGGTAGCCTTCGGCGTCAGACACCTTGATGAGTGCAACTCTTTATCAGTCCTTAAACAAGGTAGAGCAAAATTGTTTAGATTTTCTTAAACTATATTAGATTGACTATCGTAAAGCATAGTATTTTTTGAAAATGCTATAAATTTGTTAATAAAAATTGAAAAATTAAAATATCAAAAAAATCATATGCTTCACGATAGAAAAAACAGTTTTAATATTGCCGATAAAGATTGAAGTGATTTCATTGAATGGTTCCCGAGAAAAAGTGGCACCCAGTTTGAAAAATGTGGTTTCGAGAAAAATACATTTAAAACTTTAGGAACTTTAGTTAACGTATTGTACGGCCTCCACAATTATTATGGTATCTTTGCAATGACTTCTAATATCAATAAAACCCTTTAATGGGTCATTTTAGATATTACAAGAAATAAATTTGTGCAAAAATTAAAAAATAGATTTTTTGAAACCATCAGGGTGGGGTCTTCCCTTAAGAAAATCAAGAAATATATTGAACAAAAGTTATTTTTTAAAACCGCAAAAATAATCGATATTATTACTTTTTTAAATAAATTGAAAGCAAAAAAGTGTTCCAAAATATTGCAATATTACTTATTTATTAAAAAAATTAAAATTAAATTAGTTAAAAGGACTATTCGTTATTTCGAGCATTGTTGAAATTCTCGTCTTTCGCCTTTATAAACAATTTTTACTCAATATCAAATAGAATTTTTTTAAATAAAAATAATTTATCTCTTAATGTGTATATTATAATTTCATTTAAAAGAAAATATTACTCTTAAATACATCTTTAATCAACAATTCATTTTTTGATAATAATAAATTAATAATTCATTATATTGTCACTTTATAATCAATTTAATGATATAGTATTTGATATGAAATACGTTTTATCATTAATAAAATAAAGGAAGACTAATAAAATTCTATAAGAATAATAAGCATGATGGAATATCTCTTAAAAGTGCTTCTTAAGTATAAGAATGGTATATTATATGGTAGGAACATATGTGCTTATTGATAATAAAAGATTTATCCTTTATCTTACATGTTGTATTCTAAGCATTCTATCCCTAAAGACGAGAAGAATACATTACATCACGCGTCATTTAAATTCAGCTATCGCATACCTACAGAAAATAATTTGTGACAACGTTACCGTTGGGTATTCGTCGTGAGAGACGTAGACGAAAAAATATTGTCATCGCACGTCGCGCCATTGAATATCATCTTTGCTGTGCCGTGACATGCCGCTTAGAAATTCAACTTGTCAAAACGTGATGTATTAGTTTCGGAAATATGTTAATGAACATGTTTCGCTGCTTCGATACAATAAAGATGACGATGAGATGATGTGCAGTAAGATATGCGGACACAGGAACACCATTACTTTATTCAATACTTTATCCTTGTTAACAGTATTTATTTAAACTCTTAATCAGTTTATTTTTACAATAAAACAAATCGACACTTTAAAACTACAATAAAAAATTCTCATTAACGCCAAATTCAAATATATTCTCTTTTATATAATAACAATTTATAAATCTACATGTTGTTCATTACTGAGGAAAAACGAATAAAATTACTGCTGCATGTTTTTAAATTAAGCAAACAAATTTTTTTAAATTGTGAGTTTGAAAACATGTCAATAATTAACTAATAAATCGAGAAAATAACAACAAACCATTGCATACTTCAAATAACTCTGAAACTGTAAAATGTTTTATTTTGCATTAGTCTAATTTTATTACTTATAAATGCAACATAATGAAGAAAATTTATATAAATATATTTATTCAATATTTGTAATGATTCTCGAATCATTACCAAACTTGTTTTCTATTTATGCGAAAACATGTACAAACTCTTGAAAATACATTTGATAAATCATTTCTAAATTATCACAGAAAGTATAAGATATCGTGCTTGTATATTTATCAACAGACATTTTTCTTTATTTCTTTTCTTCATCACTTCAGTAGTCTATAAGTAACAATAATTAATAACTCGTTCTTGAAAAGTTTAAAGTCATTTGTTATTGCATTGCTTTGTGCTGTCGTTTTTATTAGCGTTCAGTTGAGTTGTTCGCTCAAGTCAGGACTTGAACTGTCTTGTTTATTCTGGATGTTATTATTTTTGTCCCTATAGAATATATTCGAAAAAACATCAGCATACCTGTTAATATGTTTTTGTTATGCTTGTTACTAAATTATTTTCTCAACGTGTTTATATGTATATTTATTTTTTGATTTCAATGTTTTTATTGATATTATTGAAGAGTGTTTTTTTAATTAATTTTTTTTGTGTATGTTAACAATTTTTTTTATAACTATTTGTTTAATGAAACAGTAGATTCTGGTGAAGCTAGATAAGTTATAATTAAAATATAACTTATTTATCATCTGATGTTTACAAAACTTTTTTAAAGGGTTACACCACCTTGAGATTTATTCTAAATTCAAAATTTTCCACAGTTATAGAAATCAGAAGACGCTGACGCCGTATTGTTTTTTCTTTTGCATTTTTCTCAAAACTACTATTTTCAAATTGGTATATTTCAAGATCTATTCAACCGATTTGATTCAAATTTACAACACTTATTTTATATAATATTATCCAAAACGTTACGTAAGATTTTTTTTGATTGGGTGGCATGTTCATAAAATAAATTTTTTAACTCAAATTTTATATAAAATTAGAAATTTTTATTCACACTACTATTATTTCTACAAAAAAAGTTTTAAAATTTTTCCCGACAAAGAAACTAAGTACACTATCAGCAAGGATTTTTAAAAGAGAGTCATACTTATTGGCTTATATCTTCGTCATTTATAATTCTTTTTTATTCGATTTGTTATTATTTCAAATTATTCATAAAACTACTATGCATATGTATCTATTTTTCTGAGCGCCAAGGTGGGTTACACCATTAATTATATAGTAATAATTAGATGACACTAAGGATATTACCTGGTAGTATAATTATATGAATTTAAATTTTTAAATAATAAAAAGTATATTTTTTTAGTATATTATGTAACTACAATTTTCAATTTTGCTTTTCAATATAAACGGAATTATTTATATAAAAATATATTATATTAAAGTTTAATGCACTTAAATTGGCTTTCAAGTTAAAAATTAAATTTACAAATAGCTTTGGGGATTTTAAGAATATTTATTAAAATTAAAATGAATAAAAAGGCAAACTTAGTTTTATATATTCTGTTTGTAGTACAAAAGTAATTTTAAAGTTATAATTTATGCAAAAAATAAACATTTTGCTTATGAATGCAATAATAACTCAAAAAACCTTTGTGTTGTATCATAATATGTTATGTTGTTATATGAGAAACAATTTCTTAAAAGCGCTTATTTTTTACGTTATTTTCAGGCAAAAAAACGGAAAAAACAAGAAGCGTTTTTTTATTTTAAGCACATAATTTAATTACATTCATTTATGCTGTTTATCTCCTTCTTGTTATAATTCACTAATCCGTTGAGTTATTGTTACTTTTCTCGTTTATCTCGTCTTGTTCTCAACCTTCATATTTCAACTTATTTACTCCCTTACAGCATTATTTTCTTCTTATACGTAGACACTGAAATTCCCCTCGAGAAAAAAAATCACTTCCCTTAAATAGAATCTACGATATAGATACAAACTAAACAAATCATATCAAATTGTTTCAATTTATTTTATGCTCTTCAAATATTTTATACTTATTTATTATTAAATTTTACGTAAATTTG
>CM008235.1:7818912-7841047 GCA_002278615.1 Pogonus chalceus
AAAATATGTTTGTACTAATTATTATTTTACTCTTAAATGAAATGAGAAATATGTTAATATTTTAATCATAACAAAATATTGTTTTTAAATTTAAAAATATATTTAGTTCAAGACAAACAAGAAAAAAACAATTTTTCTTTCACTTGCAAAATTTATGTTGAACTTAATTTCAATTTAAATAACTCTTAGATGGTTAACTGATCGTACTTCCGTAATTAGCTTCAAAATTTGAAGCTAGCTTTAACTGTGACTTAGTAAATTTACTAACTATCAAAGTACTAGTAGTTGGTTGTTTTAATGCTAATCAAGATGAGTAACAAGTTCTTATAAGTTAATAGTATTAAGACTATTAATAATATAAAATGTATTTAAACTTGTAACGCGAAAAATGTAAAAAATGTTTAAAAATTTAGATGACAGATAAGTAAGGTTGTTTTTTTTAAAATGAAACTGTTCCATCATAGACTAACAAGAACAGCTCTCCGATGATTGTGTGACTGATTTATTTTACCGGTGTTTTTTGTTGACAGACGTGCGTAAAAGTGTGGCAAAGCAAAGCAAAGTGATGGGGTGCCGCGGTACTATGGTGCCATGCTACAGTGTCTCCATGTATATAACGTGGCGCGGTGTCATTGCAGTAAACATGGTGACATCTGCTACGTCAGCTTGCGCGACAAATTGGCATGTCATGTCACCCGTACGTATTGTTTGAACCATCAAGAAGGGCTTTATTGAAACGATGTGGCTCCAAGTTTGCTGTAAGGTCCGCGAACGAGACTACTCAAAGTAAGTGCTTTCTTTATAGCTTTGCTGCTACAAATGTGAGGTTTTAGATTTGCTTGTTTGGATTGGATTTTTCATAATGTTTGACACAAACTGTTTTCATTTATGACGAAAGTCTGATATTCATCAATCATTTGTATTATCTGATACCTTTTTTTCTTAAGGAAAGGAAAACATAAAACAAAAAAATAAAATTACAACTTTTAATTTTCTAAATATGGTATTGGTTTTTAAGAAGTTTAATAAAAAATAATGTAAAAGTTTTTTTTTTACATCTAAGAAGTAAAATGATTGTTTTACCCCGAGAATGTTATTATTTTCATTTAAGCTGTTATTACACTTTATACTCGAGACGTATACCAAACTTTTTTTACGATAATAACAATTCTTTTAATGAATTTAAAAATCGATTTCATATAATATTCAAATAGAAATCAATAAACCTAGGTATTGTTATGTTGCTACAGTAACAGATTGTATATATTATGAAAAATAGAATTTGTTCATATTGTTGAATAAGCCAGTATTTATATTTAATTTTTTTAAATTTTTTTATACTATTTTACTGTGGGAATCAAGTACAAAAAATTTCCTAGTTAATAAAATTACACTTTATATATTAAAAACTAAGTACAGTTGAGTAAAATATAAAAAGTTACTTGAAACATTAATTTATTTTACATTTATTGATTTTTAAAACTGTTGCAAATAATTAAAAAAAAAATTAATACATTCAATTGAGTAAGGTCAAGTATTTTAGTTAGATTTTATGATAATATTAAAATTAATATACGCTCCTTATTCTAAACTTATACTAAAATAATATTAGTGAGATGCAAATTTGGGTATATTGATTTAATTGCGGAATCGGTCAGGAAACTATTAAATTTAACATAAATTCAATTTTCTGAAAAATTTAACATTTAAAAATACAAATGCTAATGTTATTATAAATAAAAGTCTTTTTGAAAAATATAAAATTATCTTTTCCAATTGTCTAGTTGCGATAATATTTTAATTTATCGTTTTGTTATTTTTGTTATTATGTTTTTGAGGAGAATAAAAATATGTGTGTTTATATAGAATATTGGTTCATTACATTGATGGCAATAATTTATACGTATCATGCAGACCGTACCACTAAAATATGATAAAAATGTTTTGAAAATGCCCGAAACAAATATAAAAACAAATTTATTGACGTGTTTGCAATAAAATTGCACGGACATATTTCTTTGGCGCTCATCCTGCCAATTGTCATTTCTAACGCGTCGCTTATTCACTTTTGTTTCCTACGGATGTTCGTTTTTATGGCCGTTATTTCTTACGTTATTTTCCGAACAGAAAGGCCTCCTGATCACAATACAGATAGGCATCGTGTGACAGAAAAACTGGGTAAACATTTCCAAATGGGTTTCCTTTCCGCGGTGTCTGCTACTTTCTTCGTTGCCATCTCGCCACCTCGCTTCGCCGCCCGAAGAGCCATCGACTCTCCGTTTGCAATCACGGTTTTCTTATACCGTACACCGCGCCACCCGTTGCTTCGTGTTCCTTGGAGCGGTGTCAGCGGCACTGATAAGAGCCGCATTGATTCCATCAGCTGTTATAGGCTTAGGGAGCGTCGGTCTCAATGTGCCTTGCACCGAACACCGAACTAACGTCGTCCTTACCCGTTCTTACTCACACCTTTCACTCGTCGCCTTTTCACTGTAGTTTGGCTCTGGCTTGGGTTTCCAGTTGTCGCCGTTGCTTCTGCTTCCTTTGCGAACCAACCCTACAACTGTTAGTGCGACGTCTGACCCTCTGTAAACATGTCGTAGACATGTGTCAACTTTGTACACATCTTAATATAATTGGAAAACGATATGGAAGTACTAAAAGCCTGACTTTTATTTCTTATTGCACGGAAAATCTCTCTGTCTGTAGGATTAACGAAAATATTTTTATCTCTTTTTATAATTATATTTGCACTTTCAAATCTAGTTGAAACGAAATATCAACAAATTTACATTACATTGTTAAATATATTTTCATTAGTTGGAAATATTTCTCTTTATTAAAAGAATATAATGATAGATAAAATAAATAATCATTGAACTATATTATTAAAACATATCTTTATGCAATTTTTATACTGCTATCGGCAGTTTTTTATAATTTTACAAATTGTTTACTTTAATTTTAATTCAAAACTACAAAAGAAACATCAAGAAACAATAACAATTAGCATCAAATGTTAAAACCAACTCTAAAAGTAAATTAATATTACAATTTTGTACATTCTGTAAAGAATAGTTTTGGTATTTATTTATTGAATATTGGTGGTAAATTTATTAATTAAATTAAAAGAAAAATTATACTTTTGTATAGTACATTAAATACAAGTTAAAATAAATTTAGCTCCTAATAAAAAAGCAAGTTGTTAAAGGAAAGGTGAAACAATATCCTGTTAAAATATGTAATAAAACTAAAATTTCTATTTACATTCCTGCTATTTAATACCTCAACAACATAAAACCTGAATATCATTTTACGCTTTTGTTGATAGTTCTCTGCACAAATAAAAGATTTCATGTTGCATTTTAAACGGAAACGGAAATAACATTTCATGCAATTCACTTACGAATTCGTTGTTCCCACAAATGGACATTTCGCGTTAAATTTTGATAACTTCCTTTGCTGAAATTATTACTTGATTTACATTTTTCAACAAAAAATTACATAATCATGCAATGAGGAAAATATTAAACATATTTTTGACAAGTTTATTAATAGTTACTTTTAAAATATTATAGCACTGACAGATAGATTTATTTTCTTTCAAATGATTTCAAATATTTGTTTTAAAGTTTTCGTTATTTAAGATTATTTTTGTATTAAAATTGATCGTACTTTAATAACTTAAAATGAACTAAATTAAAAATAGTAAACATGATCATCTATTGGCATACAAATCATATATTCTTATTCAAAATCAGTTTCATATGTAAAATAAAGATTTAAAATGTGACAGAAATTCGTAGAATCATAAATATTTTAATAGTTTTCCACTTAACAATTTTAAAATAACTGTAACTGCAATATAATTGCATAAAAAATATGTAGGATCGTGTTGCATTTCGTTACAGTTATAAACTGAATTTTACCCACCTTGTTGGTTTTATAGTAAATAAGAATAGAATATATTTCCGTCTTTCTTCAAGAGTTCAACATAAAAATTGAATTCTAATCCATACGTAGATATTCGATTATTGAAATGAAATTTAGAGTTTCAGATATATTTTTTATTTATATCGAATTTAAAAAAATGTTGCATCAGCAGTACTCAAAATTTATTTTATTATATTTATTATCAATCTTAATGAGTGAAGTGTGTAATTTAAGGATTAAAATTAAAATCGGTAATTAACCTATAATTTTAAATGATTAAATAACGGATTAAATTTGGTTGATTACTATTATAGGTCATTCCTTATTGATGCATATTCAAAATGTCTACTTAGAAATTTATCAATACAACGAATCAAGTAGATAATTGCTATTAATTAATTGATTTTACAATTTATACATTATCATTTTATGCTATAGTCAGTTCAGTTTTAGTTTAAACTAAATTCATTATTTTTATTTAATATTTTAAAGAATTTTTTTAAGCTATTATAAAATATTAATTTAGTCCATTTGATTTAGAGTTTGCTATTTGAATCCCGGATATTTTTAAAATATGTTTAGCAAAACGACTTGCTACAAATCGAGTTTATACATGCTTTTTTTCGAAAATTTTTGTTCATAAGTACATGGTACTTAATTGCATATTAATAAAATATATATTAATACTGAAAACTATTATTAAATATATTTTAAACTTCAAAAGCAATGGTCACCAAAAAAATATAATAACCTAATTTTTAATTTCATCATTATTATTTCAATATATGTTTTTATTTCTTATTAAAAATAATATAAAACAAAATGGGATAGATATAAATAATAATAAAATACTATTTCTTATTATGATATATGTATATTTTGTAAGNCTATATTTTTTTGCAGAATAACAAAATATAATTGACAAATAAAAATCGAAATTTATAAATAAAAAACTAGACAAACTAGAATATTTTAGCAATGAAATTGGTGTTCTTTGTCCTATGTTTACACTAGTTTATGAGTTATTGATATACATTTGTGTATATAACTATTATTGCTGTCACGATACTGCAATAAAATGATTATAAACTCAATGTTACTGAAAAAAAATATTGAGTTAAGCAGCAATTTGAGAGATAGCAATCAAAGGTAACTTTTGTATATTTTAATTTTAATTGATACGTTTTACTTACCAATATATAAATGTATAAGTTTGTATTTCTTTTGAATTTGAAATTATATTTAGGAAATAAGAAAAAATGAAAAGAGGATGAAATTCATTGAAATTATATTAATATAAGTATTAGTTTAGAATAAATACATTAAATATTATTTTAAAATAAGTTCTCGAATGTAAAATACTTATCTGCTTTTGATATCGCAGTAAGCGAGCAAAGAAACTCATTGTAATTATTTTTGAAAACATAAAATATTTGATAGAAAAAAATACTGTTAAATCTGTAGAAAAAAATAAAGTTTTAGAAGCACTGAATGAGGCAAACGAGTTTCTCAGCTTCCAGTAATAAAAACAAGAAATACTGTGCAAATTCGAAATGTCGCAGGTTTTGTTAAAGACGATTCCCTGCGAAATAATCTTGCATAAACATTTCATCGGAATATATTATTTTTATTGTTATGACAGTGCCATCTTTCCATCGCCATAGCGGTTATTTTAGCGCCAGTTTTTATGTTCACGATGAAGTAGTTGGTGCTGAGAGAGTGAGTGGTGGTTGAATGGCAAGGCAAACGGTATGCGATGCGACTTTGAGCACGGGGGGCTGGATACGACGTACCAGACTCTCACATGAATAACTTTGCCGTTTGCAATATTGAATATCAAATATGCGACGGCCGATGACTTCGCGGCTATGTCAAAGACAATAAACTTCCCACTTTTTATGTGGCTTTGTTTGATTAAATCAATATTGATTTCTCTTCTTTTCTTTCTTCTTTTACTAATACACCTTTTCTATCCCAGAGTTATATAAATGTTAAATGAAATGGGACTGTATGTTGGTATATGGTGGCTGCGTTTATAATAATCATAAAAGGAAATACATGCACTTTTTCCTCAAAACCTTTCAATAAAATTGTTATTATTTTCAAAGGAAAAATATTGACAATATTTTCGGGTACTTTTTATTGTAATTTTTTAATGTGTTTTTAAAACAAATCAATATTTACAGTGCTTTGCAAAAATGTAAAAACACCACGAGAATTTATTAAACCTATATGATTTTTATAGTTGCCGGGATATGTGAAAAGATAAAATTATTTTTATAATAAAGTTCATTAAGTTCTCAACATTTAAAGTGGATTTTTTTGCTTATATTAAGATTATATTAAAAATAAATTAGGAAATCCTTTTACTACAATCAATTAATTTAACATTTTGTCACTCAACCTTTCAAAGTTATTGTCATGCAGTCGCCTGGGTATAAACTCTATTAATTTGATTGTAATATGAGAAGGATTTTTTTGCCGTTCTTCCTAAAAAAATAGCTGCAGATCCTTTTTGGGATATATACTTTTATTTAAGTGATTCTAGATGTATTTACAATTTGGGCTTTAAGAAAAATTAGGAATTAAGCCAGTTCGAAATGGATATTATCATTAAACTAGGAAAAAATAGTAAATTGTACAATAAAATTGCAGTAGTTCTTGGGCAAACACGTTTTGAACCTGTAACAACATCTAAATCCAGATCTGATCGGCTAAGAAAAAGCTATCAAACAAATTTTTTTTCGGCAACCGTCAAGTACCTTAATAATAATTACAACAGACCTAAAGTCTTCATTTAGGATAGGTGTAAACCAATCAACGGCTTCCAGATTTCTACATCGGAGTGAGTTTAAGATATGTGTTGCCCGAAAAAAAATTACTTTGTCATAAATATAATTTCAGCTTTTCATTTATACCGGAAACTATAAAAATCATATAGATTCAATGCAGACTCGTGGTTTATTCAGACTTTTGTATAGCACTAAATATTTAATATATTTTAATATTACATGTTCAAACTCATTAATAAACTGAAAAAATTTGATTAAACAAGATATAATTTAAATGTAATAGATACATAAGTATGTTAATTTCAATTAAATTTAATAATTGTTAGAATTTTGAAAAATTAATTTTTGAATTTCATTTCTGAAATTCAGTATTTCATATTATTCTGTTACATATGTCGCCGTCAAAAGTGACAAGTCAACACAAGAGCCGAAAGTGAGGTCGATTCCCACATGTAACATGCATTGTTATTTGTGTTCTTTCCTGTTCCCTTATTGTCGTTCAGTTGTATTTTCGTTGCACTTATGAAATTCTATATGGATGAATATAACTCACGTTGTGACATTTAATTTGAAATTGCATCTCGCGAATGTGCAATATTGCAGAGTAATCAAAACGTATTCAGCTACGCATTCAGATAAATTAAATTTGTGTTTCTGTTTTGATTCGTAGTTTTGACGCTACTTCACCCCTTTCCATTCCCTTAACGTTCCATTTGGTCTGAGCGTTGCGTCGCATTAGTTCTCGTTGGTTCGCGTCGATCACAACAAGCGATATGATTTATTTACAACAACACTTTTTCGATGAATGTGCAAATCGTTTCAAAGATTTCTACTTGAAATACAATAGTACCGGTAACAGTGTAATTGGAAGTTTTATTACACATGTTTAACTATTTAATTAAATTCCACATTTTTTACTGAGTATGTCGAGAGCTACAGCTCTATAATTTGTTTAAACGAATTTAAGTTCCTCATACTACTTTGCACATTTTTACTTATAAAAACATGTTTGTTTGTTTTACAAGGCATGCTTTAATATTAAATTACACCATGGAAAATTTTTACATTCATTATGTATTCATTTAATAATTTTACACGTATTATGAAAGTATAACATTTTCAGCGAAATAGCTTTTGTTTCTGTATTAAATGAAATTTTGTGATGCATTCAAATTGGTATTTTCATAAATAACATATTTATGTTAAATTTTTAACAAAAATATGAACAAAATTTAATTAATATCTCTTATTTTCAAGCAATAGCAAACACTAAGAATTTTTTTTACAGATTATTTAGATTATTAGTTAGTTTATTCCCAGTATAAACCAAAAGCAAAATTCTTTTATCGATTTATACCGTAATTGTATAATTTTCAATCCTCAAATTCTTACATTCTGCGCAACTATGAGATATTATTCATGCACTAGTGTTTAATAAGGTAATATAAGTTTTTATTATCTCAAAACTATAAAGTGATAACATCTGATAGCTAATATTTAATTATTAAATATATATCTACCAAATAATTTTTAGTTACATATCTTTTTTTAATTCAACAATATTTATAAACAAAATATATTATTATATTCTTCTTCCACTTGTTAAAACTTTATTCACAATATTGTTTTCAAGGACTTTTCAACAACACAGGTGGTACAAAGTGCAGTTGAGCAAATAATTTTAAGCTTACTTATATTTGCTGCTATAGTAACATATTCTTTACTTCTCAAAGCATAATTTTAAAGTTTGATACCCCTGGTATATCTAATTGTAACCTATATTGAAGTATCACTTATTAAACTAAATTAGATTTATTAACTAGTCTGAATTTTTAATAGTAAAAGCTTTCGATGCGTGCGCAGCTCACGCCATATTGTGCTCCATCTTTTTCCGTTTTTCTTTTCCGAACTGACCTTTCAATATTTAATGTAACTTAGAAGTTATTTCTCAAGTTCATACTGGTTAATTAATATATTTATTCCAAGAAAAGTGAATAAATAAACAGTTGAGAAGGTTGTATCGCAATGCTTTGTATTTTGTTAAAGAATATTCATTCAGTTTGTTGAAAAGCAAAGCAGTGAACTTATAGGTGCTTCTGCTTTATCTGGATGTGATACGTCTGTGCACAACGTTTGCAGTGTTTCGTATCACACCGCATTTATGTGGCCTGCATACATTTTATACTATACAAACAGAAGGGGAATTGTGTTTGTTTTATTTGAAGCAGGTGGCGCGTATATTAAAATTTTTGATATTTTGCTCAACAAATGTAACATAATATTTACACTGCAAAATAAACGGTCAATAAAGAATAGCACTGCCGCAATTATGGATTTAGATTACAATAGAAAATTAACATAAAAGTGATTCAATTAACCTATATTTCAATTATTGCCATAGTATTAATATGAATAGAGCTTTATTTGTTTGTGGTAAACATGTTTCACATTTAGAATATATGTATCATGTTAAATTTATACATATTAATATATAATTTAAAGTAAATAATTTGTTTGTTATCGCTTTGTGTAATAGATATTAATAGAAAAGTTCTATTTTATATATTATAATTAATTAGATACTTTCGTTCAATTAAAAAATATATTATTTGAATATTGAAGCAAGATTTGAAATACAACTTGTACTAGTCATAATGAATATATAAAGTGACAAAAAATGTTTGTTAAACAAAAAGATTAAACGTTTTCTTAATGCACCCTTAACTTGAATGGCGTAACAAAGTATTTATAATGAGCATATTAAACACAAAGACAATGCGAATGACAACATCATCAGGAGTGTCCAAGCCGGTTATTTCATGTGGCGTTGAAAACGACAAAGGGGAAGTGATGGTGACGACTATAAAGTGTTTAGGATGGCGTCCACAGTATCCAGCAATGAGAACTGTAAAGGAAAGGCTAGCGATGGCAGCTACGGAGACGTTGGCAACGTTATCTTGTTGCTGAGCGAGGACCGCGAAGAAAGGAAGAGGCAGGCATAGATAATCGTTACGTGTAATGAGCGGAATCGCCAGATAACGCTGTCCGTGCTTAATATTCTCGACTATTCGTTGTTTGTTAGGTACATTACGCTGCTCTGGGTTTCTCGTTTCTACTTCACTTAAAATTGTCGTGGCCCTAGCCTCGGCTTGTCCCAAATGTAGCGCAATAAACTCACCACCATGCTCATTTTAAGTTTTAATGCATTCGCATATATCTCACTCTCCTAACATATTTTACTGATTTTTTAAATGTTTGTGCTGTCATTTTTCAAAATTATTCTACATGCCAACGATGTAATTAAATTCATATTTTTATGACATTTTCCTACTAAATTAAACTTTAGAAAAACCTAGTTTCGGACATTATTTTTGTAGCATAATAATTTATTTCATTTATAAACAAAAACATACACCATGAAATTGCTAATTTAAATATTTCATTAGATTGGATCAAATTGTTGAAAATAGGCTCTCAAATATGAACCATTCATAGTTTATTGCATGATTTAAACAAAAGCGAAACATGACTAAACGAGTCAATATGTGCCACCAAATATTAGTACCATTTCTGAATAAGTTTACAACATAGTTCGGATTAATACTTTTGGTGAAAATCGCTGTTATATTTATCCTGAAATTAAATTAAATTTTATTTAAATAAATTAACTAGAGAAAACTAGAGTTAATTGTATTTTTTTATTTTGATAATAAATAAGTCTTTATCTAAAATATCATTAACATAAAATTTTATTTTAATTATAGTTCTTTTAAAAACACAAATTAACCAGTAAAAAAAATCTCACGTTTGCATTTCTTTAACAAAAATGCAGGAAGTTTACATAATGTCTGGTATTTAACATTTATTGGTCGTTTGTGCTTGTCCTGTTACTGCTTGCATGTATAGTCTTCAGTACATTTGTAAACGAAACGCTGCACTTAGGAATTGTCCTCTCGTTATTTAAATGGTTACAAAAATCACATGCATTGTTGTGTATTCACACAATTGTATTGTACACACGTCTTCTCTTGTGAATTAAAAACAGAAATTATTTAGCACTTGGTCAATTAAATCTTTGAATTATAGTATATAATGAAATTTATCAATTTTTTATTCATTTAACTTCTTATTATAACATTTATAAACATAAAAAATTAATAATTTATAAATGTATTATTTTATAATTCATTTAAAAATGCTCAGCTATATAAAAAGTATGGAACCTTAAAATTGTTTTGTAAATATAACCTCTAAACGACTGGCAGTAGGATTTTGATTCAGTATTTAAAGCAGTCTACCGTAACTTGTTCAGCTCGCTTCAAATTCTAAAGTCAACTGATTTAAGATATTTGAAAACAATTTTTTAAAGTTATTTTGTAAGTAGAGTTTTGGAGAATGAAAAATGATATCAAAATAGTTTACTATCTTTTCTCAACTGTGGTTATATCATAATGTTTTTATATTTTGATAAACAAGGATACAAAACATTAAAATTATTTTAAATAGCTTCTAAACGACTGGCAGTAAAATTGAGTTTAATATTTGAAGATCTTTAAAAACAAAATTTCAATATTTTAATGTAAAATTTAAGCAAGTTGAAGAAGGATAAAAGAAATTCAGTACTGTGTTTATATTTAGAATTAAATTTTAATTATTTCAAATAATAATAACATTTTATTATACAGAACACAATATGGACTATAGCTATAAATTTTAAATACAAATTGAAATATGAACATAAAAATTTAAGTAGCAAAAATTCATTAAAAATATTTCATTAATTTAAAGCGTTATGGAATATTTATGATATAGCTATGAACTAGGTTATGTGCTTATATTTTAAAATTAAAAGAAAATATTAATAAAATATTTTTGTAGAAAAGCAGCATTTCGACAACGATTCCATGAGTTTTATTTGTAACCTCGTATTACAGTCGTATCGTATTGCTAAAATTACTGCAGCGAGTAAAACCGTCGACGTATTATATACAACGCGTACACCTGGTGCTCAGGAAGTAGTAAAATTCCTAAACGGACCATTGAGAGAAAGACGACGCAAACGGGTTATGTATATTTTTTGTTAGAATTTATTTTATTCTTTCGACAATTTATTCTTATTTTCAATGAAATTTATATTAAATAATAAAATAATACATGAATAATACGTTAAACTATTTTAATTTGTCAATTGAAGGAATTTTATAAATTTATAGAGATATTGAAGGGTTAAATATTTCATAAAAGTAAATAAATTAATATATTAAATGAAATATTTTCTTGGTGATATAGTTGACATGGAACATCGAACTAATTAAATATTCTCTCAATTTACAACAGGATTAAATTCAACCGCAATTATTTCAATTGTAATACAATTATTTGTTATATAGTTTCGCATACTCGAAAATGATCTATTGCGGTCGTTTTCCTTCTCAATCAATGCGTATAATCTGAAACTGAGGATAATGGAATGTTGACCCCCCACCGAAATAGATTAATTAACAACTGTATCCAAATCTAAACAAGCCGTGCCATGCCCCATGCCCTTTAACTCAGTTAATACATTCTAAAGAGTTGAGACAGACAAACCCGAAACCAATGTAGAATGATCGGAAAACGAGAATTCACTTCGATGAGCTTGACAAAGTCGGTTGTTACTTAACGAGTTTACCAGACTTGTTTCGACAAGTTTCGATTGTCGTCAATGAAGTATTCACGTTTTCGGGATGAATATATTTCAATTAGTTCAATTTGTCTTTAAAACTTTGATATAAAATATTAAAATAATGCTACATTATTTTGTTTTTAATTATTTAAATTAGGAGTATAATTAAGTAATACATTTCCTAGCAGTCTAAATGTACATAAAAGTAAATTCTGGGAATTACTGTTAGTCACTGAAGAAACTCCATCAGACAAACTTAATGAAATCATTAAGAAAATATTCACATGGCGCATGGCACGATGCCTGCAAACAGCGATTTCTGTTCACGAAAGCATTTACAGTTTACGACAACATGTCACGATGATCCGATTCATTACTTGAATTAAGTTGGCACCATTGGCGACTGGAATTCACAGACATACATTTCTATATTATAGATAAATTATCCTTAAACCGATCAATACAGGATAAGATTCTATTATAATTTGATTTTCTTTAGAAATCAGAATAGAATTACGGGTAGTTTAGTTTTAGTTTCTTTATTAATATTCATATTTTATATACATTCTAAACAAATATTGATTAATTTAAAAATGTTGCTTTAAAGAATATAAGTTAATATTGCCGCTGGCGTTGTAATTTAACTATAAAAACAGTCCGCCATTTATTTATCCCGTGATTGAAGTAAGAGAACAAAATACGGCTCAGTGTTCGAGTATTGAATGAGAAACGAAGTAAGAAACAAGTAATATAAGAGTTATATGTTGCTGATGACGAAAGAAGCGCAATTTCTCATACGGTGCACTTTTCGCCAACGATCGATTTTATATCGCTTGCCTTAATATTATCAGACTCGTTAAATGAAACATTCTACTTGATGAAAAGTAGACGAAAAGCATTATACAGGCACGGCTTTATGCTGCAGGGTGTTTATCAACATGAAACTGTATATTATATCTTTCTCAGAATTTTACTTCAGGTTATTTACTTATTTTCTTATTAAAATATCGTTAAGTTTAAATTTGGTTAAATTGTATGTATATATACATTTACAATATGTTTTAAAAATGTTTCTTTACTCCTCATAACTAGGTTAAGGGGGAAATAATCAAAAACAATTTTTTTTTTCATAAAATGTTTGTTTAACATATTATGAATGTATTACCTAAATTTAAAGTACTTTTGATGTTATAGCCTATAAACCAGATACCCTTAAGTTTGGTGTTTGGGCGCTACTTAAACTTTTCAAAACTATATTTGTCGAATTGGCATGAGCGATAACTCAAAAACTTTCTGACCGATTTAAAAAACTAATATAATTTGATTTTAAACCAATAAAAGCAAATATCACTGAAAAAATATGTTAAAATTGATAATAAAATCTTTGAACGTTTCAATTTTGATCTTCTAGTTTCTTTCTGAATATTTTTGATTAACAGACAAATTATAATTGTTAGTAAGAGTATAAAAATATTTCGTTTGTTTTATCTAAAACCTACGAGGGCTAAAGCATATTTCAATTTAAAACTCACGACCAGTCGTTCCCGGTAAACATAATTAAAGCTTCGCCATTTATAATATTTTATATAAAAAATTATTATAAAAGCTAATAGATTGAATAAATAATATTTAAAATTCAGATATGTAAGTTAAACCGTTAAATTCAGCTTTCTAAACGTATATCCCCCCTAAAGAAATATTATAATAATTTATTATCTGTGGTTAATTATAGTCCTTATTCAAATTATAGATAAATCTTTAAATATTTTAAACTTGTATCTGTTGAAAAGACCATCATTAGAATGACTAGTATTTTTATAGTTAGTAATAGATCTGTTTCGTAAATGATAAAACATTATCTAAATAAATAATTTGTATCCATTTATAGCTTATAAACTCGCATACAGTGTTTCTTAAGAGATAATTAATAATAAACTTCTTAAGAGGTATACGAAGATCATATCGGAAGTCTGTAGTAAATGGATAAAGTAGGTGGATGGTAAGTTAAAATGTAACATTGTATGTTTTTCGCTGACACGGCTGTATTTTAATGTGCGGCATAATTACATCCCTCATGCATGATTAAGCGCAATACGAAGTACCTACATTGCCTCACTCCGACAGGGGAACTGAAAGGGAGAACGCGGTATACAGTTGAATCATGAGCGTAAGTTTGCTGCTGCCACCATTTTATGCAGACTATTATGTGTTCATATTTGCGACAATTTTTTCCTATTTTTTTAAGTATTTGTTGAAAAAAGTTATTATAACTGAGGTATTTAAATATGAGACATGTATATTAGAATTTAAATAATAAAATAATATTATTTAAGTTATACAAGATTAAAGATTATATTTATATTCTAATTTTTAATACATTATTACAGAATGTAAAAAAATATGATATAAAATTCATTTCATTACTTTATTTTCAACTGTAATTAAACGTAAAAGAATTNGCTTTCATGAAATCATAACATTTTCCTTTTGCTCGTGTGATAAACTTTTCAATCGAACTAAATTTTTCTACATTCCAAACTTATTACAGAATATACTATTCTATTCTTCTACTATGCATTAAAACTTTATTCATAAGTTAGTGATAGCTTCAAATTCTAAGCTATAGTAACATTTTCTTTGCCTTCAAAACAAATTAGTATTTTCATATCTCTGATTTAAACTTAAATTTCAAATATACAAAGGTATCAATTATAAAAAAAATACAGAATGATTTTGTAAAGTAATTTTTTTCAAACAATTTGCATAGCAAATCTAGAATTTTATTATAGGATATCGTCTAGTACCATCAGCAAAGCAGTTAAATTTAATCAATTGTTCGAATACATTGTGACTATTCCAAATGTTATTTTGATTGAAATGCTAGCGCAAATAATCCTTTACCGTTTCGTAAATGCATTTTCAAACAAAGATTTTATGACGGTACGATCGTGGCCAAAAGCTGCACCCGCCAACCCGAAGATCAAGATAAAATTGGCCGAACTCCAAACAGACAAATGTGATAAACAGTTTGTTTAATTTATATTCACAAATCTTTCGTTAATAACACTGTTTGATAACAAAAACGTACTGTAATTATAAGCTAGCACCGCGTACAGATGAATAAACTGAACAACTCAAGTACTCTTACATTAGCATATCTGACAGTGGTGGATCGTCTGCCAACGATTATACACCGTAAATTATAGTTTTATATGTTTCATATGAAATTATTAGTTCATTCTGTACAATTCAAAGTATCAATATTTATATTTGTTAGGTTATATTTACACTGATAACAAACTATAATCATAACAATATGAAATGAATAATAAAATTATTTATTGATTATTTTGAATCACGGCATATACGTAAAAAGTGCGAGTTTGAATACCACGATTTTGTAATGGCCACAAAAACGTAAATAGAAAACGAGATTTTTTATTGTTCAAAATGCGAGGTATGCAATGCTAAAACCAACTATGGTTACATGCTATTTCATTCAAAGTTTTTTGGTTAAAATGTATGATTATTCTTTAAAATTATGATTTCTATGATCTATATTCTTCCATTTTATAGTTTTTTAAAATTTATTCTTAACATATTGTTTTATAGGAAGTTATTTTAATGTTTAAATTTATACAAATGCTTTTTTTATTACATGAAAAAACTCATTACAAATTGACATACTGTTAGACCAAGTCGCCGTCGTATTATAATGTGATGTAGTTATATCTCACCTGTGTCCTATTCCGGAATCAACGTGTTAAGTTTTAAATAACAAAGCACGTTATTAGATGTTCATATTTTCCATGGCATTTTATACTTCAGTTATTTTTTCTGTACATTACAGTCACCAGTCGATGTATTAATACTTTTAGAATTATTAACAACTTCTAAGAGCATGTTTATTTATATATCATCTAATAAAAATTTTATACATAAACAGATTAACTTATACTGTAACATAACGGTCAACTATTTAAACTTACTAAAGAATATAAGTAAATTATAGATTGCATTTTGGTTTAATTTATTTAACAACAATTTTATAAATAATTATAGAGATTGTATTTATACTCAATCAAGCATAAGTTTAGTTCAAAATAGGTTACCAGGTGTGAATATCTTGATCTAATGTATGTACCTAACCAAATTCTGGAAGTTCCTATATAGATAGAGAAACTGTATTCGAATGTAAATATGTATATTATATACTGAGAGTACTTGCAATAAACATGTTTAATCTAGTTTAATAAGAAGATTCGTTAGTATATGATACAGATGAGTTATCCGATGAAGAGCTCTTAACAGCTGAGTTTAAACCATATTTTCAAATTTATAATTATTGTAAAATACGGAAAATATATATTATTTTATCGATATTAGAAAATTTTGAAAATTTTTTTAACGAATGTCGGCTACATGGTCAACCTTCGTCTCACACAATGAAATCCAGAGCGCATTTTGGAACAGGAAATTATAATTAATATGATTCTTAGCTTCCAACTACTGTTATGCATTAAGTATTGTTTTCTCCAGACGAAAAAAACCTAATTCAGTTTTGTCAATATTTCTTACTTAAGTAAAAAGTACCTAGTTTTGCTGATAGATAAGATTTAAAATAGCTGAACCAAATAACTCAATGTTGAATAACTGAGAAGGTTTCCCTAGTAGGTTCTTGGTGAAACATGTTTGAATAAATTAAATAATAAAAATTATACTCTACTTGATTGATTGACAGACATTTGTATGATGATGATTGAAAAGTTGAGTCAATTGTAACTATATTTAAAATGTGGAAAATCAAGTTAAGTGTAATTTTTATTATTTAATTTAACTCAATGTTGTATCTTGAAATGGTTATTCAAAATACAAAGTTAATAATAATATCTTATAACATAAATTTCTGTTTTATTTTGTTTTTATCTCTTCAGAACTGTAAGTATTTTCATTTATTTATGATAGAAATAACAAATATATTTTAAATGATTATTTTTAACATATACAATTTAAATAATGTTTAAGAATGTGAATTTTGCATGGAATTGAATGCAATTTATTTATCTTACTATATTTTGAGTATGATATTAACAATACGTCAGTTCACTTCTATTTTATATGTGCCAAAAGCAATGAAATATATATAAAACATGCATAAATGCAAATATTACTGCATGAATAACATTTACCTGCATATGCAGGTATTTAGCTTTAGTAATATTGTCTTATCGCGTTGCATTGTCGTAAAATATAAACATATGCCGATGACTATATAACGTATATTTGCGTTCTGATTACTTGTGCCAACCAAATGGAATTACTATATGTATTTGCTTAGGTATGACATTAAATATCTAAACACTTCATTTTCTAAGTCATATTAATTTATTTGCAAAGTATATAATCCATAAAATATGTATATATCATAATATATTTTATCACGTAAACAATAAACATTTGCATTTAATATTGTTAACTAAAGGAAGATGTAGTCAATTGCAATATACATACTATAATTTATACGTTAAATAAAATTTCATACGAATTAAGTACCTTTATAAACAAAAACAATAGAACTAACGAAAAGAGATTTCTATTTTATGGTTAGTTAACTTTTAAGTAATATATAATTCATGAAAATTACATTAAAGAATGTGCAAAGTTACAGTATACTTTAAAAAGTATGTCTTATTTTTGAGTTGAAAGAACAGAGATAAAAATTCACGGAATTAACGTGCACGAAACGGCATATTATAATATTTACTGGGGCGAAAATAAAGAACGATTTTAAATAAGTACGTAAATTACTTGTTCAAAGTGTTAATCATAACTGAAGTTACACTGTAATTTACGCCTACAGCGCGACTTACCGGCGACTTGGCATTAAAATAAGTTTTTCCGTATTGCAAGAGTAAGGCCAAGAATGTGCATGTGAGTATAATATACATTAATATGTTGGCGCGCAAAAGATGTAGTACACGCAAGTAAATATTGTGAAAATGTGATGTTTCTTATATTTGGCTAATTTAACTTAATAAAATATAATTTTTAGAAAACGACTTACAACTATGTTATATCAGGTTTTTTTTTTCTGATTTTTTAATGTATACTGTATGCAAAATTATCTGAAACAAACATTAGGCTGAATGTTGTAAATGTGCAAGAACCATGCAATTTTATTACATTTACACCTTTTTCCACAAATAGTAGGGTTATACATCAGAGATTTTTACTGATTCTTCAATGTGTGTCTCTGCAAAATTATTCTTGAAAATGTACACAAATTATGTAATTTTCTATTAAAAATACTACAGATAATTTTTATAAAATTAGCAATTTTCGCAAGAATAGTAAGTTTATACATCAGGGATTTTTGCTGACTCTTTAATGTGAGCTTCTTTGTGAATTTCTCGAAAAAAGGACATTAAGATAAATTTAAAAAATGTGCAAAAAGCATGCAGTTTTCTATCATTTAATCTTTACTTATAACTTTCGGAAAGTTAGCCACTCTTGAAATAATAGTGAATCTATTTTTGCCAATTTTTCAATATGTACTTTTTCGCGAATATGAAGTCCAAAAATATTAAATTAAATCTTAAAATTGTGCACGTTTAATGTGATTTGGTTTTATTTATAATTTTTGCAAAAATTGTTATTTTACATATCGAAAATTTTTATAGATGTTTGAAGTGTTCTTTTTTTACTAATTTTTTGAAAACTAATAAAAATTTTATGCATTTAAAAATAGTATTATCTCTTGAATATTATATTATTCTAAGATACAAATAGTAGGAAGGTATATTTAACAAATCACATCAGTATATGAAAGAAAGAAATAATTATTGCGTTTTCTATTGTGGCTACTTTCGATTAGAAATGAAAAAAATTGACAAGAAGATTCACGAGTGTTTCATTAAAATATATGTCTGAGATGAACTATTAGGCAGCATATTTTGAAAAGCGGAAAGCGGAACTGAAGTTTCGGCTGTATTTGGGGTATGAATCATTTAGGTTCGGCGATATAAGTGGCTTCCTCAATTTTCTAAGTGCAATGTCTGGTTCTACGGCAACTCTCGATCGTCAATCTGCAGACGAACCAACTTTAAAAGTTATGCCCAGATTTATAACCCACGTCCCATTACTCCCTTTACACTTGAATAATCTATCCGATAGAAATTTATCGACGAACAAAATGTCTGCTTACGGCAGCATAAATATAGAAATACACGGAAAGAAGCGCACCTCACTATAAAATATTTACAGTCCGCTACTAAAATTTATAAGCACAAGTCTATAACAGGAACTGTTATAATTAATAAAACAAAATTGAAGAAGCGCTTACCATTTAATAAATACATTCTGCATTATTCAGCAATTGTCGTTAAATTTTTATTGAGCTTTATTTTATTACTGAACAGCGAAACCACTCAACGTTAGCTAATTGTAAAACTTGTAGTTATAGCTTTAAGCATTTCATAGGTACCTCAGCATTTCTTACCTATCCCAAGAACTTATTAATTTTATAGCTTGTTATAAATTACGTATACATATCCTTCTACTATCTTACTTCTTTTTTCTTTCTCTTTAATTTTAGTTTTAATTTTTTATATTTACTACTTTTTTCTAATTAAAAGAAACACAAAAAGAATATTCATTTGTCAAATAATTCTATTTTTATTTGATACTTTTAATAATGAAATATTTTTTTGGATCGAATATAAATATTAACCATAACATAAATAATAATATGATTAAAACCGATTATAATAATCTGCTTTGTTCCTGTGAAACAAATCCTCTGAATACATAAATTTAAATTATTTTTATTTCTATATTAATTTTATATATCAAATAAACTAAATAATATCAATTAAATTTAGTAATATTCGATTCTAGATAAAATCTTAATGAAATAAACCATATATGAATTTAATTAAGTGCATCAAACTAAATTTTAGGGTGCAATGAACTTTTGTAATTATTCAATACTTCGATGCAATACTCTATAGCTCTTAAAAATTTTAATTTAAGTTTAATTGAAATTCTTTTGAATAATAAAAAATCTGGAAATGATGCTTTTATGTAAATTCTTTTATATTAAATAAATTTAAAAGAAATTAACGATATGTTTGAATCAGAGGGAAGGAAATAAAAATAAATTATTTTTTGTTTATTCTTAATTTGAATGCCGAATAAAAGCTTTATAATAAATACATATGATATAATTTTAGCGTGGGATACTTATATATACTGCAATATAGAACACAAATGATCAGTAGCCATCGGGTATTCTCGTAGAGTTTGTTAATGCTGCCTGTACTCCGGAACCTTTTATACAAATGCAGCTCAGCTTCACTACACAAAGGATGATAAAAGGTCGTCATGTATCCTCACTCGTACTATTCTATCCTCTTCGTTTTGTGTTTCCCTATTTCTATGCCCCTCACCGCCATCAACAACAATTATTATTCACAGCATCAGAGGAAGCCTTGTAAACTGTGCATTTATACATTTGTCGGTGAAACAGAGGTCTGTATGTTTAAGTGTATATATACATACGTATACTATATCTAATGTTATTAAATGAGAATTTTTAATTAATGCGCAAATATATTTTTGTTTCAAGTATTAAAATTATTGTACATAATAAAATATTTCGAAATCCCTGTATGTTTCTAGCCATTTTTTAAATAAAAAGTTACCTTTTTTGTATTTTTATTCCAAAATTCAACATTAATATTTTTGAAATCTTATGAAATTATTAAATCTCTTAAAAACGGCATATCCCTAATAAATGGACAATAAGAACTTTATAGATTATTTAAGAGCTACATATATAACTGAGATAAAACAGCTTTATAATAAGGTTTGGAATTAAATATGAAATATATTTTAATATTTAAAGAATTTTATCAATTATATTCTCAAATAACCTGGTTTTTGCAAAAAATCCAAAGAAATAGAGGCTTCATAAAAAGTATGCAGATAAAAAAAGATTATGTTAACCATAGAAATTTTTGAACTTGTTTTCGGTTATTTAGATAAGAAACAGGTTTTTGAAAACTACACAATAATGAGTTTAATTATTTATTATTTTAAAATAAATATGGTTTTATAATAATTTTATTGTTCATATAAAACATTTGTATTTATACTCATTTTGTTTCATTTTGTTCTACAATGCTAGCTCTTTTAACAAAATTACGTTTGTAAATTTAATATAATAAATCAATAAATTAAAAAAAGTCTATTATTATTTCATATATAATTATTAAAAACGTTCATGTTTACAAACATGTTTACACATGAAGATTAACATATAAATTTTATCCTTGCAATTTTCATTACGTGCTTAGAAGTATTTAGTGCGGAGTTATTCATATTTCTTATGACATAAATGAAATAAAATAAAATATCATGTTACATATATTATTTGTATTCCAAATAACTTGTTGATACTTGCGTACATATTTATTATAATATGTTTATTATTGGAAATAGCAATTATTGAATTAATTACAACCACACATGAATGATGCATGATATTTTCCTACCCAAACTGATTAGTAATTAGTGAATGGTTATAATTGATATGAAATAATTTAGGTGCGGTCAAGCATGCTCATATATGCTTTGTTTAATAATTAAATACTTACACAGTTCATTATTATGTATATATAATTGTATGAAAACTGAATATATAAAATTATATTATTTTCTGACCATTCAAATAATTATTTACAAT
>CM008235.1:7859959-7870290 GCA_002278615.1 Pogonus chalceus
TTTTTTTATAAAAGAGGTAAGGGCAATTTGAAAGTCTTGCCTAAGGCCCAGAAAAGCTGATTGTACTTATTCAAATGTATAATTTAGAAATACAATTGCTTTGAAGAATTGTTTAAAATTATATCTACAATGATATTCATTTCGATAGAATAAAGAACAAATTTTATTATAAAATTTTAATGCTCGAATAATATGCAAAGCAATTGGATAACTTTAAAGAAAAACTTTTTTACTAAAATCAAAGAATTTATTTACAAAAAATTAGTAACATTCGTTATTAATAATATTTTATACATGTTTATAATTTATATTTGTCTGATGAAGATATAAATTAAAATAATATTGTTCGAAAACTTTTGTTTTATTTACCAGCGATAATTTCTAATTAGTGTTGAATAAAGCATATGAGGATATACAATCATATATACAAATAACAATAGTGGTTAAAACAGTATATAATTAAACTGAAAATACTTAGCAAATTTAGTAACAAAACATAAATTGAAATGAATATGAAGTTAAATATAAGCAACATATGCTCAATTCAATCTGAATATATTAAATATATTATGGTAAGTGTAGTACTCAAACGATACAGAAATTCCAAAACATTCCAGAAATTATAATCTCCAGGAACGAATACATTTGCTTACATGCATATTACATTTTCATACATATATGTAGAAATAGTTGGATCTTTGTATTACATCTCATAGCATATTGCATACCTATCTCATTAGATATAATTTTGAATATGTTGTATCTAACTTTAGCATCATTCTCTACATCTACATGTACTTAAGGTTTTGTTTATATTTTCTTAATTGATTGTCTTTATTCTTTGTGTATTTATAGACATTTTTATAATTATTATTGTTTCATTACTAACAAAAGGTTTCTTTTCATACAAAAAATAATTAGTTATATTTTATCTTTATCGTAATTTCTGTGTATCATGATAAAATGTAAGAAGTTATAATATTTAAATTAAATGAATTCTATGAAGCGAACTGAGTAATTCTCAATATTGTATCAATATTAATCGAAAAAAATATATACAGTATATTAAAGTAAAGCTTGTACAGCATATATTTCAAAACGTTTATGTAAATTCATTTTTCTGCAATCTTTGATGATTTATTATTTAACAAAATTAAAACAAAAACTTCTTTTTCTAATAGTTAAAATCCTTATGACCCGGAGTGGTTGAGTTCCCACTTGAGGGAAGATGAACCCACCCCCCATATGGAGGGGGTAGTTAGTGGAATGGGGTGTTTATCAAAAATACTCGATACAGATACATTCTTAAAACTAAAAGTTATTTGTAAATATTCCTCAGACATGTTTACTTATATTACTGCATTGTTTTCTTAGGATTATCTTCTATTTTTCGAACAATTCAAGTTTCGTCACAATTGATCAACATTTTTCAGAAGCATGTTTTGGCTTATTTATGGACTCATTGCTTTCTTTATGCCTTTTTTATTACTATTTGTAAAATAAACGGGCTTTAGTTAATATTTTTTGTAATATCTGAGTAGGATTTATATTTTTGAAGGAAAAAATCTATAAATTTTGTTCATCAATAGATAATTTTCCCTGCTAATCTAATTTTTAATACTTAAAGTCTCAGAAAACTTCAGAAACGTTTTTATTACTATCAGCACTTTTAACTGGAAATCTTTAAAAAAATACTTAAGCTGTACGAGTCTTATATTGTCACCGTTTTTTACTTAATTTTAGTATCACCTCAAATTTCTGCTGTAGGTAAAATATGAGTGTTCATAGCGCAACANCTTAATTAAATACCAAATAAATAATAAAAGTAAGATTATCCTCGGTAATCATAAATAAATTATCATTACTTTAAAAATTCAAGAATATAATTCGATTGAAATGTAAAACTAAAGAAAAAAATTTAAAATGCCTTTTAATTTGTTATCCTTTAAAATTTATTGTTCTACATAGATTGCAAACTTACTTAAAATTGAATCTTTTCTCAGTTTTCTTACATTAAACACAGGGCTGTAACTAGACAGGGACAACAGGGGCACTTGCCTAGGGCCCAGATCCAAAGGAAGTTAAAAAAAATTATTTCAGTTGTTTTCTAAATGATTTAATTAATGAATTTGCGAGGAAAAGCAAGAAAAATACAATTTAAATAAATTTATAATTTTTGAATTTNGCAAGCGCAGGATAATAACGACGGCAGCACGCGCGCCGCCGATTTCACCCAAACATGGATGAATTGAATGTATGTATGTATGTGGATGCTGTAAAGAATGGAGCGCGCGTGAGTTGTTGCGTACCTGTGTTTTTATTTTTGCCGTCACACTGTATTTTTAAATAATCGAAGCTTACACACTATTCAACTTAATTTATTTTATTTAAACTCAGCACAAAAATATTTCATTTCCTCTAGCAAATTATTCATTTCTATAATAATTATATATTATAAACGAAAGTTTAATCAATAATTTTGAAGTATTCATCTTAAAAAGTTGGCAGCAAAAGAAACAAAAATGCATTTATTTTAAGATCATAAAATTAAACAAAAATAACAACAAGTTGTTACCAAGTATCTGCAGTTACATCAAACGCATACTTAGATCTAAAAAAAGGAATGAACAATTGTAAATATTTAATGACTTAAAAGTTTCACTATTAAATAAAATGTAAGATAATCTTTTCTCCACAACTTAATTAAATACCAAATAAATAATAAAAGGAAGATTATCCTCCGTAATCTTAACTAAATAATCATTACTTTACGAATTCAAGAAACTAAATCAATTGAAATCAAAAACAAATGCGAATATATTAAAATACTTTTTGCTATCGTTTAAAATTTATAACTCCATATAGAAAATAAACTCAAAATTGTATCTTTGCAGTGGCACTTGCCAAGGGCCCAAATCGAAGGGGAGCCCAGAAAGGTCTCTCAAAAACATTTTCATCTCAGTTATTTTCGTAACGATTTAATTCAAGAATTTGCAGGAAAAAGCAACAAAAATAAAATTTAAATAAAATTATAATGTTTTAATTTATTGTTTTTAATAAATATATATTGAAATTAAAATTACGGGCAGAAACAATTAATGGAATAATTATTTTGTTTTTATTTATTAAAACTGTTACCAAACTTTTAAAAAATGACAGAACAGGACCTTTAGAACTATCGTATATGTAATTTGAAGTCTTGCTCAAGACCCAGAAAAAGCTCAGTGTACTTATTCAAATTTAGAATTTTGAAACATAATTGCTTTGAAAACTGTTTAAAATTATATTTACAGTAATATTCATTTCGATACAATAATGACCAAACTTCATTATAAAATTTTTATGCTCGAATAATATGCAAAGCAATTGATAATTATGAAGAATACATTTTTACTAGAAATCAAAGAATTTATTTAAAAAAAGAGTTGTTTGCTTGTAAAATTTATCATAAATAATATTTTATACATGTTTATAATTTATATTTGTCTAATAAAGATATAAATTAAAATAATATTGTTTGAAAACTTTTGTTTTATTCACCAACGATAATTTCTAATTAGTGTTGAATAAAGCATATGAGGATATACAATAATATATACAAATAACAATAGTGGTTAAAACAGTATATAATTAAACTGAAAATACTTAGCAAATTTAGTAACAAAACATAAATTGAAATGAATATGAAGTTAAATATAAGCAACATATGCTCAATTCAATCTGAATATATTAAATATATTATGGTAAGTGTAGTACTCAAACGATACAGAAATTCCAAAACATTCCAGAAATTATAATCTCCAGGAACGAATACATTTGCTTACATGCATATTACATTTTCATACATATATGTAGAAATAGTTGGATCTTTGTATTACATCTCATAGCATATTGCATACCTATCTCATTAGATATAATTTTGAATATGTTGTATCTAACTTTAGCATCATTCTCTACATCTACATGTACTTAAGGTTTTGTTTATATTTTCTTAATTGATTGTCTTTATTCTTTGTGTATTTATAGACATTTTTATAATTATTATTGTTTCATTACTAACAAAAGGTTTCTTTTCATACAAAAAATAATTAGTTATATTTTATCTTTATCGTAATTTCTGTGTTTCATGAGAAAATGTAAGAAGTTTTTCTGTAATCTTTCTATAATTTGATGATTTATTATTTAACAGAATTAAAACAAAAACTTCTCTTTCTAATAGTTAAAATCCTTATAACTCGGGGTTTTATTAAGCTTCAGTCTTTAGTTTTGAATACGTCACCACAAAATTTGTATTGTAGAAGGATATTTTAAGTAGTTACAGTTCAAGAAGTTATTTGTAAATATTCTTCTTTCGCGACAACTGATCAAGATTTTTCAGGAGCATGTTTTGGCTTATTTATTGACTCATTGCTTTCTTTATGCCTTTTTTATTACTATTTGTACTATAAACGGCCTTTAATTAACATTTTTGGCATTATCTGAGAAGGATTTATATTTTTGAAGGAAGAAATCCGTAAATTTTGTTCATCAATAGATTTTTTTCCCTACCAATCTATTTTTTAATGCTTAAAGTCTCAGAAAGCTTCAGGAACGTTTATATTACTAGCAACACTTTTAACTGAGGATCTTTAAAAAAATACTTAAGCTGTACGAGTTCTATATTGTCACCATTTTTTATTTAATTTTAGTATCACCTCAAATTTCCGCTGTAGGTAAAATATGAGTGTTCATAGCGCAACGTTTACTATCAATTTATATTTTCAACAAGTATAGAATTGTGAATTTATTTTTTGTATATAATAACGACATGTACGAGTTTCACTTTGAGTCACTTTTATTTATTTATTATATGAAGTTAATTCAATGTGACACGACTTGTAGAAATGTCGATAATAATATAATAAACATAGTTACATATTGACATATTTTGCTTCTGCATTAATTGATAGCTAAGATTGCGAACCCTTGGAAGATGTTTTTTGAATAATTTTTAAAAATACAGTCTATGATAATGACTTTTGAAATAAAAGTAAATTATTTATTTAATTTAATAAAGTAATAAATCTATATAAAGTGAAAAAGAAAGATACACAATCCACAAATTATCTAAACAATGTGTTAATAATTCTTCTTGAGATATTCTGCATCAAGTTCGAGCAAAGTAATAAACATATTCTGTACGTTATCGTAGATAAACAAACCGCTAACCCGCGCTGCATTTTGCATATATATTTTCCCAATAAACCCCTTTCCGCGCAACATTTATATCAAGCTGCCCGGTTGTTAAAACCAAACCGAAACGAACCGAAGTGAACCGTGTCCCGTATATACCAGCACGAGTAACAGCACCCGCACCAGTCGGGAAAAGTTAATTAAGAAAGATAAACAACATTAAAAACCGCTAACTATTCAGGCTTGATGAATTAACCAGCGCATAGGGGAACCTTTATGTATGTAAAACTGACAATGAAATATATACACAGATTACGAGTTCTGGAGTGCGACTGCGAAAAACGATCACGATAAAATGATACCCGGGAAAATGGGACACATATTTTCAATTCGGGAATTGTGTGTTTTAAGTGCTTTACACTCAAATGGATTGAATGTCGTGCATTTTAAATTATTCATAAGATTTAATTAAGATCTCATTTATTTTCAACATCTTATATTGTTTTATAGGTTATTTATAAAACAATAAAAACTTTTAAAATTAATTTAATTCAAATTTCATACTTGTCTTACATATTCATATAGTTGCTTACACTGAAAGTCGGACAAATCTAAAGGGTTAATTTCAAAAAGAACAAAAGCCGATAAATATTTTGTGTTAAGGTCATTTTACTTTGCGTAGCCACAAGTTTTCTTGTCATTAATTCTACAATTTTATCTTTTAAAAATATAGTTTAATTTTCCCCTATTCTTTCTGTAAGTTAATTTTCAAAGTTTCTTTATTAGAACTCCATTTTTCTTCCTAATATATCCCACAAAAACTCAATTTCATTTAAATCTGGAAATTGTCCAGGTATTCTTAGTACTTTTCGGTATTAATAATTATTATTTTGTAACCATGAACGTATATTTTGGTTTTTTATTTTGGAAAATTAAATAAATAGCAATTTTGTTAAAATTTGTAAATATTTTATTTTATCTTCTGTGTTTTTCTAATTTCATACCCTTGAAGTTGATATATTATTTAAATTTACGATTTAAATAGACAAAAAGCAGAAATAGAAATAAAATTCAGGAAGTAGAAATATAAAAAACTTCTAAAATAGACTTCTTTGACTTTCAGCGTTTCAGTTTTTTCTTCATTTTAAACTACATAAAATTGATATAGGTTTGGTAAATAAAATGCCATTTTCAAAATACTTATATTTTTATTCAAATTTCTTGTCTTTTTATCTAATTCATTTGGCTATATATTCCAAACTAATTAATTGAAAAATATTATTCATTTAAATCAAATTCATATTAAATGTTATTTAATACAAAACTATTTTTTGCGATTTGAAGCATACATAAAATAAAAAAGTGTATATTTTATTTTTTCTAAAAACAAAAGAGCATTAGCCATCAAAGCAACAATAACGGTAATAAACCATAGTATAAAGACAAGAGAACATATAAAATACTCGTATATGAGCAAACAAGCCTCAATATGATACGCGGGCTTCCTTTTAGAAAAAAGCTCATTAAACAGAATTCGGGGCATTTCATTATTAGCCCGCAGACGGCTGGTTACACATCGCATTATACTCGGATATCTCGTTATGTTGTCGCGGTATGATTTTTTCATTGATATCATGAAATATTCCTCTAGATTTTTTCATATTTGTTGGTAACATTTGTATTTATAATAATTGTATTCTTAAATCGTGTTATTACTAGCACAATTAGTTAAATTACTATCACAAGGGTTCTGTGTTCAATTCTGATCGATATCAAATTGAATTATTGCTTTTATCGACGTTCCTGTTGAAAAAATATGGTCGTAAAACTCGGGATAAAATTTAACAGACATGTCAAATTTTCAGTTTCTTCACCTTTAAATTCTCTCAAAGGAATAAAAAAAAAGGAAGAAACTATTTCAATTATTAATAAATGTTATAAAATTTATTTTTTCATGTCAAGTCAATTCACAACCAAGATCAAAGTTTATATAAAATGATGAAATCAGAAACAGATAGTTTAGAAAAATAGTTCTGCAAATCGTTGCATAGTATCAATGAAGTTTCCTGGCACCCCGTGTTTCGTCTTTGTCGTGATGATACAAAATCAAAGGAATGGTAAATTTAATTTGGTATCAAAAGGACCGCAGCAACAGAATATACATGAATGTTCTTGAAAGATATGATGCAGAAGTAATTTAAAAATCAGCGTATTGCCGCGAGGTAAATCAAGACAGTGGAGAAAGGGGAAATTGCGGGCAAGAAACGAGGGGAGAACACAAGTAATTCCCAGACAAAAAGGAGAAGATAGAATCTCAACAAATAAAACGTTTTCCATTGTAATAGGGACTTTAATGGCGCAATCAGGAACAATTAAAATTGTTCCAGCTTTTGTTAATTGTTCGTTTTTAATAAATTAATTGTCGGGAGATGGATTTAAAGCTTTCCATTCGGCATCGAACTATTTTTATTAGCACTTAAAATATGTTAATTAGAACAATATAAAAATTGTAACACTTACTAATTAACAGAATAAAACTTGTCTATTAACCTAGCTTTTTTATGATCACATAGCTTAACTATAACTGAAAAATATATTCTTTGATGCTTGTGATATAAATTAATAATATATGTATACAAATAAATTAATAATCCTTTGTTAATAAATGGAAAAAAGCAAGAACATTAATACTCTTAGTGATTCTATAAAATAATAAAAAAGAACTTTGAGAAGAAATACTTTATAATAGAGAGTAATAATGAACATGGCAGCTTCTAAACAATAGCAAACTGTACTCTAAATAGCTGCAGTACAAAGGAAATGAAAACGTTTGCATTTGTTTGCTACACAGAATAAATTTACATTTCTTTATGTGTTCAGAATAACATCTCGCTGTGTTTCAAACGATTTTTTACAAAATAAATAATAATAATAGAATGTATTAAAGACTTATTTGTATTCATTTTCTTTGCAATATATTGATCAAAATAAAATATCATTTTACAGTTTTTACGAAATATAATTTATCGCTGCTTGTTTGTTAATAATCAGATTTAACTGCCACATGTCTTTCACACAACGTTGTAAAATATTTTTATATATGTGTTCCATTAGTTGAGTGATAAATATATTTAGCGAAAATAAAAATATCGTTGTTGGGAAATAAAACATGTCCGAAAAATTTATAGGTTAAACCTTTGTTATATTTATTTTAGCGGCTTTTGTGGTTGGTTATTAAAACGGTTGAATATAGATTTATTGATTTGTTTAAATTTGCATGCATTATTGCAATTTTACGTTTTTAACTCTTTTTGCTTGTTTTTTGTTAATGAAAATACAGATGAAACTATCTATATTTAACATTTTAGTTGGAACTAAAATTTGTTTAATTAACAATTTCATGTTATTGTTAATTAAAGATCATTATAAATTGATGTTTTGTATTTTTAAATTAAATGAAAATCAAAGTTTATATGCATAAAAAAATAAATATTCTGAGGTAAACAGTGATTATGTATGGAAATCGAAAGAATTTAATATTTATCCAAATATTTTTTTCACATTTATAAATACTGGCATTACAAATTATTTTGTATTTAAATTATTCCAATCTAGGAAGGAATACAATTGATAGAGTCGACTTTTGATTCTCTGTAAAATATGATGAAATTATAATAATTATAAATATAAGATTAACTAAATTTTTATTTCGGCAATTAAACCATTATCAGAAGTTACAAAAAGTTCTTATGATTATGAATTTATACTCTAAAAGACTTAAGAAAAATCTCCGACTACACATTTTAAATAATGACGATGAAACTGATTATAATTGATAATTCTTTAGGTTAAAACCATAATGAACAGCTTTCTTGATCACATAAGATTTCAGGCCGGAATTTGGCTTTTTTTTGCCGCTGGATAATAGATAATAGCCTACTTAAAATAGAGCTAAAAATTTATCTAAACCTTTTAAATTTTTCTTAAAATTTTAAAAGTCCCTATTGATACTGTTTTTAAAAATTAAATTTAAGCTCAAAATTTATAAAAAAACACGGTTTTTCAAAAATATCTTATTAACGGTGAGTGTTTTTTATTTTTTTTGTAAAAATGGCTATTATTAAATTTCTAGAACATACTAATATCAACAAAAAAAATTATACATTTTTTTGTGTAATTAAAAGAAATATTTTTTACTCTTTTCTAATCAATACCTGATTATTTTTAATTTGCTTAAAGTAGTGAACTATCGTTATAAATATGGAAAATTCAATTCATATAATAGAAAAATATAATTAAAATATATTTTTACCAAGTAGTAATACTATTGTCAATTTAATAATCAGAAACTATTAATGCCAGATAGTCATTAATCATCTAAAATCTGCTAATAGCACCTGAACTAAGAATAAATTTCAGTGAAGGACAATTGACCACACCGAAATAACCTCACATTTAGTGACCAATCGGTGATGAGTGAACCGGTTACGAAATGGTAAGACTGTCAAGTGCACATTTCTAAGAGACACTGCTAGTCCCATGACGCCGACGACGACACACAAACCGGTAATTGGACGCAGGTGCATCACATGCGGCGCTAATACGATCAACGTCTCTGACATTTAATGCACCTCACACCTTTATCCCCTTCTACATCGCCCAGACCGCATTGTTCCTTATTGTAACTATGTGATTACATTAAATTGTGGTACCATGTGTTAGCTTAATTTGATGCTACTTATTATTGATACTAATTCTGCTACTGGAGACGAGTTTTTTTGACAAATGATTATTAATTACATCTGATATTGATTTCATGTGTTTACAAATAATAAACATAAATAATTAAAGAAAAATATAAAAAAGCAGAACAATTGAAACAATGAAAAAAAGATTTTCTCATTATTTTTTATTTTTTAAATAAATCTAAGTATCTTTTTTAATAAAAATAAGCTACACATGATTTAAAAAAACTTTAAGTATATTCCAAGAGGAAATGTAATTTAAAAATTTTTAAAAGAAAGGTCTTGAACACGTATAAATACTTATTTCTATCAAAATTTATAACATAAATAACTGCTTAGAGCCCATTTAGAGCCTACTAGTTCGACTAGCACCTACATTAGTTTTGTGCTTTGTACTAATTATTCTTTTTTTAC
>CM008235.1:7896040-7917256 GCA_002278615.1 Pogonus chalceus
TAAATTTTAATACTTTTTATATTTATTTAAATTATATTTAATTTAAAATTATTTAACAGCAATAATTATTATTTGAATAAAAAACGAATGGAAATCAAATCGAATTTAAAGTAAAAATAATAGTTAACTGAAAATATATAATGCTTAATAAAGGTATGTAGGAAAAAAGAAAAATAAAATATTATTTGTTCCATGTTCTGTAGCAGACTATGTAAAACTAACATATGATAACAGAAGAAAAAGTGTAGAATACACCTAGGGTAGTATACATTTATTATGATGTTTTACATTTTGTTTCAGCATATCCGTTTGTCTCTGTCACAGTTTCGACGTCCATGTATTCATATGCAGTGATCGCAACAACTGATAAAACAAATAGCATTTCGTTTCGTATAATATTTGTGTTACGATTCCGAAAAATGAATTCCATATTTCGAAATGATACAAATAAATAGAATGGTCGCACGTAACGCATTACATCGTCGCAAATGTAATTTTGAATTAATATTTATACGTGCATCGTGTCTCATTCATTTAACATTTGAAAATTTATGTATTTAATCCCTGTGTTCACATAAACATGTAAAATTTTGAATTTTCGACAAATATTTATTCTATTTCTGTGCATCGAGGTCTGCATTTATTCGGACATCACTAAATCATTCCTATTTATGTTTGTGATTTATAAAGTTAAATTAACATGTATATGTTGCATTCAATGCGATAATCCTTTAAAAATATTTTAATTTATTTTAATTATTTTCATATCATTATTCGTATGTCATTTTATATTTATTTTAATTTTCATTATTCAAATTCAACTTGAAATATTATTTAAATTTATGATGAATTAAAAGATTTTCGAATGCATAATTTAAGCAAATTTGATTTATTATATATTTATTTATTTTTACTTGACATTACAATTTATTTAATTTAAATAGAGTTCACTTATAAATAATATCATCAAAGTTAAAATTGAAATCAAATAAAATTTTTGCTAAATATATCCAATTAATTCAACAAATTGTATATAAAAATTTAATTTTATAAATGAAAAATATAATTTTTAAAAATTTCGACTCACTCTAATAATTATATTATAAAAAACTGTAAAAATAATAATGAATTTCAGAAAATATGAAGAACAAAAATAATCAAGGCTTTCAGAATAAATTTCAGTATTCACAAAATTTATTTTGAATGAAAATTATGTGATCTCAACAAGAATCCATACTACCTCTGCTGCTCAAGGTTTTTTAAACAAGACTTTAGATAGTGATGTTGTACTTTAAGTTTTAGCGACTGAAAAATGAATAAAAAAACAGAGTTGCACTACTGATTTTTACTGCGATTATACTTTGTAAATAATAAGTATCAATTTTCAAATTATGTAGCGCTGTATATAAAATATAAGATTGTTTTATTATTTAAATCATCCTTCCAAAACTGCACATTAATAATTTATCTCCCAATAATTGTTTATTTATTATCAACAGTTTTTGTTTTCTCATTTTTCATTTCACAAAGCAAATATTTTGATTCAATAACAGATGAAGAAAATTTTGTTAAAAAATAATAAAAGGAAAGTATGTCAGCAAGTACAATATAAAATAAAACACATAGAAGAGTTAATAATGCTATTGAAAACCGTGACCAAAATAAAAACTATTATTAAATACATAAGAAAGATCAGATTTTCCCGGAATTCTATGAAAGATTAGATAACACAGTAAACATTTCCTTGCCATCGTGTGTAACGGATCGCCAGTTGTTTTGACAGAGAAATCTTCGTCCGAAAATATCAAGTGTACTCTGTGTCCGGGCAAACAAAAGAAAAACTTAACTTCTTTTATCTTTTGCGCGTGTCTCTGTCATAATTCTATAGGAAAATGTCTTGTTGTGTTCCTGTACCGTTAACCATAGTGCCACGACACGAAGAAATAACATTACAATGGACTAAATTGAATTTAAACCGCTTAAAGGAAATTGCATTTTATCTATATTTAGCTACACAATATATACCAAGGTACATGCAGTATCCATTGTTGTGGAAATACTTATATTAGTTGCAAAGCTTTTCATACTATATTATAAGAATAATTATGTTTTCTATCTAACAATACATGAGTGTTGCTAATATAAAAAAAATTACAGTTTTAACTAGAATTAAAAATGAAACCAATATCAAAAACTAGTTTATTCTTGAATTTATATTGAAGATTAGTACATAAAGAGTTGAATAAAATTTTGTTTACAATTCATTTGTTTATTCTATATAAATTAATATAATTAACATGATAAATAATCATTGATATAATACCTTAAAAGTTTTATATATTATAATTTGTTTAAAAACTTATTATTTCAACAAAAATATGAATATAGTTAATTTATATCTATGTCGTCGTTAGCCTCAGACTTTGTACAAATAAATATATAATAATAAAATCCAATTTTCCATATATAAAAGGTTTAATATCAGCTTATAATATAGAAATTATAATATAACGTAAAAGTTGTATCATCAAACAAAATTAATAATAAAATTTGAAAATACGAAACAAACTAAATACGAGCAAAATTAATTAATGCAGCACTACAGTAGCATTGTACATGATCAAAGAGAAAATGACAGACAGAGAAAAACTAATGCTTTATTAGATTGAATAAATGAATCCATGCAAATGTAATTTGAACACAAAAATCAAGAAAGTTTCAATTTTTTAAAAGGATTTACACAGATGTCGCCAGTGGCACAATCTATTTTAAGACCGATTTTCATTAAACGGAAAAAAGAGTTTTAAGCCGCAGATGTCGCTTACATTTTCTAGTTTTAATTTAATATTCTGTTTTAATAAATCTCTTGGATTATATCTCTTTTTCATTTAGAGACTGCAGTTGTTTATTATAAATAAAATTTGTACAGGGATAATAAATAGCTTCATAGCTTTACAACTTATTTAAAAAAAGTTAATAACAAGTTCTTCAACGATACATTTTAAACTTTAAGTTGATTATGAGAAATATTTAGGNTCAGGCTGGTCGAGATTGGCTCGGTTTCATGATTAAACTTTGTTACAAAATTCTAAATTTGTAAAATAAATTTTTAGGCATTTTCAGTAACAATTTTTGCTTTAATTATAACATAGGCTTATCACAATTTATTTGGTTTCGTTGCATTAATTATTTTATACATTCAAATTACATTATAGCATTATAATTGTATTTTTTTCCGTTTCAATTCATTTGACAACAAATCTGTAATATGGACTAAATTAAATTCAAGTGCATTTTGGAACTGATCTTTTATTGAATCGTAGCAATGGTAACTTTGTACTCATTGTTAGTTCTTTCGACATTTTATTGAGTTGTACAAACATTGCTCTATCTTTCAACCCTTCAGTCAGTTTTCGAAAATTTTATCAAAAAGATTATTGCTTAAAATTTTGTGGGTACTCAATTTTATCTATTATATTTGCTAATAATTCTTCGTTGCCTAGTTATATCATAACACAATCACATTTCCCTTAAAAGCAAAAAAAAAAAAAAAAAACCCATAAAAGGCCTAAACATAAATTCTTTTGCAAAGAAGGCCCTAACAGACTAATTTTTCGAGATCTAAAAACAACGATTCGCCATTTCTTAAATGCTTAATTTGTATATAACAATTTTTCAATCGTTTAAAATTAAATCATTAAAATATTTTAACTCGTTTTTTGTATTTCTTTTAGTTTTGGTTCTGTTATTAACTTAAATATAAACTAACATGTATTTTTTAAATAATAAAATATTTAATCAATTATTTTCTTATTAATTTCAGTTAATAAACAAGCTGTGAACAGAATAAAAGAGTACAAGAAGTTAATAAAGGCACAGTAATATATAAATAAAAGTTTTGAGAACAAGACTAAATACGGCATAGTATCAGAAGATTTTGAGGAAGCTGATAAAAATTTAATCAAAAGCAGTTGAGCAGATGGGAAACCTAAAACGTGAACCAGCTTAGTTTATCTGTAAGGAATGGAGCCATATCGCCAAGAAAACATTTATCCGGATCGGTATTTACACTAGCCAGAACCGTAACGAGATTTACACTGCCTACAAGAAAATGTTATCGTTCTTTCGTGCAAACCGCACGGAATTCGAACATATTTACACTAGAATTTTTTTATTTTCTTTCTTTATCATTTTATATACGGATAAGAATGGTTTTATTTTTAATCTTTTTAGTTATTCATAAGTTTTATATACACACCTAAATTTAACTAATAAAAATTTTAATTATAAAATCCATATTCTTCCTTCAATTTTTTGTATGTTATGCTTTCAGTTATTTTTAAGTCGAATTTCAAATTGTAATTTAAGAAATTATATGTAAATTGTAACAAAAATATGAATATTTCCAAATGAATTAATAAATAAATTACGATGATATTTTATTTACTCACGTTAATTTGATCTAAAGAAACATTAATATAAACAATTACAAGATATTACAAGGGATTTAAAATAAGTTTCTTTAAATTATAAGTAGCAATTGATAATATGAATTAGGAATGTTACGGAGCTTCGATTCCGATTCCGAAATGTCGGAACATCCGATTGTTATTACACCTCTGGTTCCGACTTTAGTTCCGAAACTTTTAAATCGGAGGTTATAATCGAAGGTTTAATCTATAACACTTTAAGAAATAAATTAAACAAAGACAAAGCTGCGAAGCTTTTGTTTATTAAATACAATATTCCACCTTTAGAGTCAATTCATTTGATTTAATTTGCTAACTGTTGTTGAAAATATGTTAATTTTGATTTTCATCGCCCATGTAGATTTATTATTTTCTAATTTAAATTAAAGAGTTTAACTGAATATTGTTTTGATTTGCCTTTAAAACATATCTCTTCTGCCACCACCTGTGACACCGCCTCCGACTCCGACTTCGGTTCCGATTTCGATTCCGATAAACCAAATTCAAAAACTCCGAATCCGACTTCGGTTCCGATAAAACCACTTCCGTTACATCCCTAATATGAATATACATTAAACAAGTCTATATTAGACTAATTTGTTTCTAAATGATATTTTATTTATTTCATAGCTCAGACATGGGTTTAAACTTGTTTCGAGTGACCTCGAAATGGCTGATAGAATGATTGAGCTTAATATTTGAAGCAGGCTATCACTCATTTTAAATAATAATTAATAGTTATCTAATAAAATTGATTTGAACAGCACGCTTTAAATTCCAAAATAAATTTCTAGCAATACCAACAAAATAAAGGCGAATTTTTTTAAAAATAACAGTACATTTTCTTTTACGATTCTCATTAAATAAATAATACGTGAAATATTAACAATACAATGCTTTTAAAATTAAATAAAAAAGAATTAAATCATGTCTTACATATAACAATTTATATATAATATCATATTTCAATAATAGTACCTCAATTAAACTTTGACCTTTCCGAATATCTTTATTATTTTGAGAAATTGAACTATATATTTTATTCAATCGTATTATATCAATTATTTATTCGAAATACACGAAGATTTCATGCAAAACATATTTCTCATATTTGCTTTATTTTCATAATAATAAATATTTAAAAAGGGCAAAAACAGGCAAAATAACGAGTCAATAAGAGAAAAATAAAAATCGTTTTATACGCATTCAGATACTTCAATAAATAATAAAATAGTTCTTGTTGTTAGAGACTTCTCAGAACTCGTCTCTCGATATTTAAGTTAAACAAAATAAATAAAATATAAAATAAATTTTAAGCTCCGTAAAATATAAAGATGTAAGTAATTGTTTTAATGTAGAAAACGTCCATTAAATTAATAAGTCTTTGTATATAAACTCATTTTATAAAAGCTTTCTATTATATTTTAAACATATTAAAATAAAACAATGTAGAATGTTATTAAAATCATCATATATTTTTTATATATTTATAAACATATTTTACTTTTGTTTAAAAGAGAGAATTTTATATATGATGTATTATAAAAATAAATTTAAAAATATTACCTTGTTAAATAAATATTATAAACATATATTTATATGTTTTTTATTTCATTAATTACATATTTTATAAATTAATGAACTTTGAACTAATTTAAGTACCCCATTATACTGATCGCAATTTTAGAAATTTGATTTAAAAAATATGCAAGCACATACCTGTTTTACTTAATTGCTTAGATTTAAAGTTTGTCCACAATAATATTCACATTATTCTCGCAAACTCTTTCCTAAAATCATAAAATTTAATTTAGTAAATGGATAGAAATTAAACATGAAACATAAGTCATAGAAATTATAAAATTTGATTAGAATTTGTAGAAATGAAGCAGTGCTTCATACGACGATAACTCTTTGAGAAAAAGCATGCAATAAACAGCAGTGAATCCGACAACTAACATTGTAGCGTTGTTGCAAGTAACGAATCTCATAATAAAACGAGTTACAACTTGCGAACATATCTCACGGTTTAGGATGAAACGTGTACCACTTGTACAAATCCAAAACGCGGTACCATGGCCGTAAATACGCCAAAAATACACGATAAAAAACTACATACGGCAAGCAAACACGAGAGCGAAGATGAAAACATTCTTTACGGCAGAAATTTAGATCGTTTTTCATGGAAGCGACAAACATTACTGCATGGAACTTTTTTCCGGGTTATACTTCTAAATTTTTTAAATAATAACAGCAAATTAATAAAAACTTTTTACATTCTCTGCAACTTTTTTGTTATTATTTCATTATATTTTCTTCTGTAACACATTTTTAATGCCTTCTTCTTAGAATGTTGAGATAAATTAACAAATTATTGATTTATTTATTTAGAATTTCTTATAATATAAACAAGTATTCCTTATTAATGCTTCATTCAAATATCAACAGAAAATAAAAACAGAGAAAGAGGTAAAGCATAATATGGTGATGAGTCTAATAAAATAACTAAGCTCTGTATTATCAATTTAAATTTCGACAAAATGGCTGTCGATAAAAATAGATACAACCAAATAAATAATTCTTTAGTTTCGGTGTTGTACCGAGTTCATAAACAACGATAAGTACCAAGAAAAAAAAAAGAAAAAATGACGGCAAAAACTGGCAAGGGGCAATTTTCGCTCAGGTACGAGATTACCTTAAGCCGGTGCTGCGCGGGCGCAGAATCCCATATCACAGCCACCTGATATTTATGCCCCCGTAAAGCTCGACATAGTGCAAATACTCGGTGAGCTTTCAGGAGCTTTCGGGTACCGAATGAAATGAGAGGAGCGGAGGTGTTATTCTACGCGGTACGACAAACTGAATTTAGAAATGGAAATCAAATGAATTTAAATATTTGCCGAGTGACCCGGCTGCATATCAAATAATTTAGGAGGACCATAATAAAATCGAGAATTTATTGATGATACGCTACGTTTAGTACATGTAAAATTGATAAATATTTCTCAACATTTCATTCAAGGATAATTTATTTCCTTCAAAACCTACTCTGATAAAACATATTTACTTTTTACTCAAATTTGATTAATTTCAAATATAATATTATTGAAATAATTCTTTAGTTTTTTTTTTTTTTTTTTTTGCAGAAATGTAATTTGTCTGCACTCTTTATGTTAGGACAAAAAAGGAATGTTTTTGTTTCAGAAGTGCAATTTGAATCCCAAAGTCGTTAAAGATTAATGCTTAATATAGTTATAATAGATACTTTTGTGTGCAAGTGTGTGCCAGTGTGAAGAAAAAGAGAAGACGATATAAATAAACGCTGCTCTTTCGGTAAATTTTATGTGCGAAACGTGTGCGATGTCACATATCACGTGCTACCCCGTCCGACCACTAAACCATTTTTCCCTCTCCTAAATTGTGAACATAGGTCCTGCTGGTGTAGACTATAGTTCCTGCATCGACATTGCGATCGTGCGCCAAGTGCAGGACACTTATTTTGCCATTTGAAACACCGGCAGAGCATTATCTGCGAGACTATTAATCCAGCTCCTTTGTTGCCAGTGTTTTTTGGTGGGCGTTACCATGGAGACGACTTCCGGTTGCCTGGCTACGTTCCTGCCCCTTTTACATCCCGCCGCGCTTCTTCTGACCGTCATAATACCGGTGCGCCCTCATAAAACAACGGCCGTTCGGACAACGAATGAAAGTTACGCGATATTCAATCATTTAAAACTAGATATTACATTTTTATATACTTTTTATTACAAATTAATTTTATCATAATCGAATTATCTGCATTACCTCCCACTTTTATTTGAACTTTCAACCTTTCAATAATACTATTACACTTCAAATTTAATAATATAGGCATGTACCAAATCGATTAAAGTTTGATTATAAGTAAATTAAAGATTTGAACAAAGTCAAGTTAAATCCATTTTAAGATCGGTAAAGGATAAGTTAAAAAACGACTTAAGACGTTCACTTACTAAAAGATTGTTCTTATAGTCTAGTTTACTGAATGCCGTCCAAAAAATACTGATTATAAATCTGTTCAAATGAATGGTAAATGGCAGTATAAAATTTAAAAGAACGTAAGATATAGATAAAAGAGCGGTTAAAAATAAGTCTTTAAAGCCAGTACAAATAAATATGCCCAAGCACTATAAAAATTAAGGTCAGACTTAAAAGTTGATTTGTTTTTTAGTGAGAAAACAACATGAAACAAATATGAAACAATAAATAACAATATGAAAAAATTGTATTATCTTTTGTTTATTTATTATCCTATTTTAGTCATCATATCATTATAATTTATATTCAAAGAATAAAATACATTGCGCAGGACACCGCCGCTGCCTAGCGGAAGACAAGCCAAACACTCCCACGCACTCGCATTCTGCCATTTGTTTTATAAATTCGCTATCGCATGAATGATGAATATGTTCTCTATTGTGCACCATACTATGAACTATTTGTTTACCAAACAACATAAATAACGAACGCAATTTCAACCCAATAGTTGGCTAATTCTATTGCTGCATTTGAAATTTCGTTTCATTGTTCAATGGAACCTGTTCGCTCAGGTAACATTTACCTATATGGGAAACGGTAACATGTTTAATTTAGTTTTATACTTTTAAATGGTATAATAAAAGTATATATGTATTTTGTTAATAATAATAATAAATATGGCTTGGAATAAGTGATATCTAAACATGATATGGCATACTTAATATTCCCGTCAGGAATTGATTCCGTTAGTGAAAATCCTCCTATAATGAAATTCAATTGAAAGTGGCCATGTTACATCTCATTGGCACGGCACGGTCAACCGGTTACTACTATCCATTCCATAGCGTAGTGTTCGTGCTTCCAGAGCAGGCAAACTGCGAGTTGGGAGTCTGGAACACCCTTCTTACCATTCTGTTTGTATTATGCGCTGTGAGATCCCATCGAGACCCGAGTTCTGCCCGTTTGATTTCATGGAATATTTGCGTTCCGAACACGCGCACTGTATAAACAAAATATGGGATGATTGAACTGCCCACTTATTCTTATACGACGTAGAACGTGAGTGCTTGTACTTCGAGCTCCCAATATGAGTTCACTGTTTCTGTTTGTGAAACATTGTCTTATCTATATACTATTTCTTGTATTTGTGTTTAGAATTTACCGGTCCTTTATCAATTCTTCTCAATTTATGGTTTTATTTTTTGAATTATTGTTATTGTTTCTTTGCTTATTGGATATTTTTACGAATATAGGTTAGATATATTCAAACTTTTGATATTTTAGAATAAAATCATATTATTTACTTTTAAAAGTAACTATATTGATACACAATAAGTAATAATCATTGTAATTATTAAGAGTTGATAATTAATTAATATGATGGACAATTTTAATAATTTAATATCGGATTGACTGAGCTTCTCCCGATTTCATGGTTAACTTTTATTTTCAACACATCTTCCGAGCTAATGCAAAATAAACTTTTAGGTAATTCAATCTTAACCTAGAATTTCTTTCCATTACACTAAAGATTTTCTTTTGTCGATTCATGGAATATTCAAGCTGACCTTTTTTCGATTCTTGGGTAATTATTGGGATAAACATCTTTTTGGAGGATTTTTTACTAGTTCAAGTATTCCTTTGGGTTGATCTCTTACTGACTGTGAGGAATAGTAATTTGGGGAGTTTTACAATAATTTTATTGTTAATTCTTTTGATATCTTTATTGATTTGTCAAATACTGCTTTATCTTTTAAATTTTCATTCAATTTTTGAACATTTTATCAAAAAAATTATGGTTTAATATATTTTGTGGTAGCTTTATTTATTCCATTATATTTGTCAATAATTCTCTATTGCTTAGCTTTATTTTTTCTATCACATTGGTTTCAAAAACAAACAAAAAACCATATAAAGACTTGAAAATGAATTTCCCCGGAAATGAGAATTTCTCGACTCAAAAAAATCCTAATCCGTGCTTTTCATCAAAACCATTAAAGTCGTTTAAGAAAAAGCTGGTACGTATAAATTATACAAGAATTGGTCGTTTAATATTATAGGGTAAGTTTAAAAACCAGAACATTGGAGTTTTTTAGTTAATCAATTTACTTAATTTACTGTAAACATTTAACAAAATTGTTTGATAATAATGGATAAACAACATAAAAGATATAAAAAACTGTTTTAAAAATTCAATAAAGAACATAAAAATAATAAAAACATGTAAATTTTTAACTAAAAAATGTTATCAAAGAAAAATCAAAAATAAAAATATTTTTTCCACGTAAATAATTTATTGAAAGCTTCTTTTAAATTCCATTTCCATCATCGTTCTTTAAAGGGTCTAATCCATTGGGAATGAAGAGCCAAACGGAAGGAATCAAACATTCCAACAATAATGCCAGAAAGCATACAACACTGACAGAAGACATGTCTCCCAGGTTATTATTATTCCTCCAACGTGCAGGGAATTGCATAAATATAACGGTATAATTGGTAAAGTAACGAATTAACCAAATAGTTAGTGAGCTGCTTTACATTCAGACAGCGGTTTGTCCTGAGTCCGAATCCAAGTCCGACTTCACCATGATTAACTTAATATTCCGGTTTAGTTATATGAGATCGAAGTCCACATTGTGTCTGTTGGTCGCAAATTATTATCGGTGGTCTGATTCGGTTCGTTTCGATTCATTAAAGTTAGGACCGCGACGTTAGATACAAATAGACAGATATGTGGTCAGTTAATGTATAGATTCTGTAAGGGATTCTCATATCTATTCCAGTTGGAATTATACCAAACATTCCAAATATTTTATCTTGTATATAATTATATATAAATAAAAAAATTTAACATTGTTTTCTTTATTTTTCTAGTTTTGTAATATAAACTGAGAGTTTGAAAAATGTTTGTAAAATTAATTACGTCTAGTTTTCCGCATTGTTTTTGAAATTCTTTGCTCTATTATCGGTTCTTAGATTATTTAACATCATTTTCAGAGATATTTATACATTTATTTTCTAAAATTCATTTTTTAAGGTGTAAATGGGAAAAGTAGACAAGAAATATTATTAAAAATTACAAATTTTTGAGAAACATTTACTTGAGCATATAAAATTAGTACCTTCAAAGTGTACATCAAATAAAATATAACATACTTAATTGTTGCCCTATTATGCTCTGCCCTTTTCTCTTTTTATTGCAATAAAACCTCTACCAAAGAAGTTTTAATTTAAAATTTTCAATAAAAGGGAAATATTAATATCTTTTATTGACTAGAAATATTAAAAACATAATTATTTGTCAACTTTTTTATTAATTGTTCACACCAAATTGCTGTATTATAATCTATATTTTTAAATACAAAATTACCCAAAATATGAAAATTTAAATTTCATAATTAAAATTAAAATAAAAGAAGATAATAAATCTGAATAGTCAAAATGAAATAATAATTGCTGTAAGTTTATTTTTCTGAAAAGTCTATTTAAAAAAATTATAAATATAAACTCTAAATGCACCCCAAAAATAAAGATGAAAAAAATACTTTACATATAAACAATTTTTTAAAACTCTATAAATAATCCAATAGCAATGTAGTTAATAATAAAAAATGGCTACCAAAAATCGATTCTAAATCTGACAGATTATTTTAAACATTTGTAAATAAAATATTTATTTGTATTTATGATTACTTAATTAAATAAAATTAGTACTTGAATTTTATGAAAATAGTAATTAATAATGTTTTATTTAATGCTTATTGAAATATTTGCATTTAAACTTGTATCGATATGACCCTACTGTAAGTATATTATACTTAAATAACCATTCACATACATGGTGAATAAGTATGCATGGAATGATGATTGACTTACTTTATTTCTGCAAAAACGTTAATTCAAACAACTCAATTTGATATGAATGTTCAAGTATATAGAACATTGCGAAATCCTGTACTGGTCAAATTTATGATGAACCCAAAGTGCATTCCCATCTTGATTAAACATTGATTGGTTACTATGTTGTGTTTTCAAACTTAGTGTATTTGGAATTTGATATTACAAATACACTATGGATACAGATACGAAGGCTACTATACCATCTACAGTTTAGATGAGAAACTAATATCCTAGTTTCAAATTATTATCATTGATTAACCACGGTTATTCTGCTGTCTAATAAGTACTAGCTTTGGATATTATCTATTAAAGGTAATTAATATGATTCACTATTGTGAATATAACTGCTTCATTATTTTATAGATTCACTTCGTTAAAAGAAATATATAGTATAGTTCAGGAAAAGTCGCTGTTGCGCAATAATTGTACGTTTACATGATACCGTCCTGCCGAATTTTTTTTTTTTTTTTTTATCCTTCAAAAATGACATTTCTTTTTGACATGGTTTATGTCTAAAATGATTAATATATAATAATATTTTGANCTTAATTGTTGCCCTATTATGCTCTGCCCTTTTCTCTTTTTATTGCAATAAAACCTCTACCAAAGAAGTTTTAATTTAAAATTTTCAATAAAAGGGAAATATTAATATCTTTTATTGACTAGAAATATTAAAAACATAATTATTTGTCAACTTTTTTATTAATTGTTCACACCAAATTGCTGTATTATAATCTATATTTTTAAATACAAAATTACCCAAAATATGAAAATTTAAATTTCATAATTAAAATTAAAATAAAAGAAGATAATAAATCTGAATAGTCAAAATGAAATAATAATTGCTGTAAGTTTATTTTTCTGAAAAGTCTATTTAAAAAAATTATAAATATAAACTCTAAATGCACCCCAAAAATAAAGATGAAAAAAATACTTTACATATAAACAATTTTTTAAAACTCTATAAATAATCCAATAGCAATGTAGTTAATAATAAAAAATGGCTACCAAAAATCGATTCTAAATCTGACAGATTATTTTAAACATTTGTAAATAAAATATTTATTTGTATTTATGATTACTTAATTAAATAAAATTAGTACTTGAATTTTATGAAAATAGTAATTAATAATGTTTTATTTAATGCTTATTGAAATATTTGCATTTAAACTTGTATCGATATGACCCTACTGTAAGTATATTATACTTAAATAACCATTCACATACATGGTGAATAAGTATGCATGGAATGATGATTGACTTACTTTATTTCTGCAAAAACGTTAATTCAAACAACTCAATTTGATATGAATGTTCAAGTATATAGAACATTGCGAAATCCTGTACTGGTCAAATTTATGATGAACCCAAAGTGCATTCCCATCTTGATTAAACATTGATTGGTTACTATGTTGTGTTTTCAAACTTAGTGTATTTGGAATTTGATATTACAAATACACTATGGATACAGATACGAAGGCTACTATACCATCTACAGTTTAGATGAGAAACTAATATCCTAGTTTCAAATTATTATCATTGATTAACCACGGTTATTCTGCTGTCTAATAAGTACTAGCTTTGGATATTATCTATTAAAGGTAATTAATATGATTCACTATTGTGAATATAACTGCTTCATTATTTTATAGATTCACTTCGTTAAAAGAAATATATAGTATAGTTCAGGAAAAGTCGCTGTTGCGCAATAATTGTACGTTTACATGATACCGTCCTGCCGAATTTTTTTTTTTTTTTTTTATCCTTCAAAAATGACATTTCTTTTTGACATGGTTTATGTCTAAAATGATTAATATATAATAATATTTTGACAAAATTTAATTAATCAAATGAAATTAAAATTATAAAGGCTTTAAATACTTTCTCTTTACATATAGTAAACAATACGTCGAATAGCAGACTGATGCAATTTCTCAATATTCCTTAATATTCTTGCACTTATCATTGTTTCTAAAGGGACAAAACGCTTCCTTTTTTTAAATTCCTTTAATTATAATTGAAATTGTTACTCCTAATGCAGTTTTTTCTCTCTGTTAATTGTATATTAATATTCTTATTTAAAAGCACAATTTTTTTACTGTAATTTGCCTCTCTACTAGCAGAAAATGTAATTAAAGTACCATTTTTCTTTTTATTTTTATCAAAATATATGCATAAATTCACTGTCATGTTTTTGCAAATATAATTTATAAGTTTGACAACAATAAATATTCACAAACAGTTTGAAAATCTACTGAGAATAGAAACGTAAAACGCGGGAAATTCAAAATTATTTTCAGAATTAAATTACGACATACTTTACATTATACACATATGTCAGACAGACGTTCAAAATATAAAAGTGACGGTAACGTATGTCGAAACTAAAATATCTGCTTTTATTGCGCAACAGCGATTTTTTGTGAACTATATTATAACACAAGTTTTACACTTAAATATTATAAATTGTAATTTTATTTTAGTTTAATTACTGTTCACATATTAAAATAAGGCTTTTATCATAAGAGAAGTTTCTTAGAGAATTTTTTTTATAAAGATAAAAGTATTTATATTACAGTAGGAAGAATCGGTTTTTACAATTGACTCCAATTGCAACAACGACATCAGTTATATCGTCAAATTGGTTTTAACAACAGTATTGTTTTTATAATTGTCATGAGATATCGTTTATAGCGACGATAATTGTATTATTTTATTTAAATTCAATATTACATTGCTGTATTTTGTGGAATTATGTATTATTTTCTTACATGTCTTTGAGTAAAACGAAATTTCTTGAATGAATAAATAAAATATTTAAAAAAAAATTTAAATAAAATTAAAATCAAAAATGTAAAGATTAAAATGTAGACAATTTTTTTCTATCAATTTAAATTTAAAGACAAAATTCATAAAATTTATCTGCAATTACAATTTTTCTATAGTTTTGTTTTAAATGCAAGTTTATACTACAAGAAAGCAAAAATATTTAAAATATCAGAAAATATAAAATAAATAATAAATGCGAAAAAATTTAATTCAAACACACCGAGAGTAGAAAATAAATTTAATTTCGTTCAAAAGCAGAATATACAATAAATAAATATATGTATATCATTGGAGCACATTAATAATGCACAGTATGAAAATACGCAATGAATATGAACGAAGAATTTTTTCAATATTCCTCACAATTGACAAAATGTTCCATCAACCGAACGAAACCGAGGAAATCAGTTCCATTCACTAATCAAATAACCAAAAATAGAGATACCGATAACATGGTATATACATATATAGATAATACAATGCAACACACCATAGTGCTGGTGGTATAACTAACACAAGCAAAAAGGACATAGATAAATGGTAAAACATCAACATAATCCCGATTGAAATAATGGCCGATTGCACGCTCCATAAAATTTCAAAAGCATTAATAAATATCTTGAAACTGCACATTTTAATTAGCCCTCAAAATAGAGAGCAACATTCGATTGAAACAAATAATAACGTAGAACAGAGATGAAACGGTAGTTTGTTATGTTGTTTGGTTGAATCTGGACTCAACTCGACTCTGGTTGGGTATCGCCTGGAGGTGCGACGGTTATTATTGTGTGTATATGTATGTATGTGTTTGTTTGTTTGTGAATTTCTGGATGTATGTATTTGTAGATGGGTACATGAGGATATTTCCATAAATATCAAATAACAATTCAATTGCTGTATGTTTATGGTTGTGGCCAAATGCTGTGATTCTGCTGCAATTGCATATGAATAAGTATCAATGTGTGGATTATAATTACTTGATGTATTACACGATTTACATACATCATTGCATTATTAAAATTATTATAAAAAATACTTGCTACATCTGCATCAAATTTATTCATTTCTATGATATATTTTATAGCGCAAATGATCGCTAATATTTTTAAATATTCAACCATATTTTCCAATTCATATTCATGAAATTCAAACCTAAATTAAACACATGAAAATCTACATTCTTGATTAGAAATTTATAATAATATATATGCCAATATTAAATACTTTACTTAAAGTTCTCATAGATAACATAAATTCTTTCACAAGAAATAAGAAAGTAAAATAACTGTTTGCTAATTTATCTACTAAACACTTAATAAATAAAGTATTATAATTAATATTTAATTCCAGATAATGTAGTTCATTTATAGTTATTTACTAAAATAAGCATGATGTAAAAATTATTCTTATTTTTGTTTCTTAAAAAATAAAGTTCATTTCTCTTAGAATAACAAAGTTTTAAACCTACAATTTACACCATTTAAATAATTTAAGGGCGAAGTCTTATTAGTTAGGGGTAGAAAGGATACAATCAGTAAACTAAAAGGGGATTACATAATTGTAAAGGGATGCTTTAAAGGGAGGAATGACTATATGACTCAATTAAAAAACTATAACAATGAATAATTTTAAATATTTATCAAAAACAGTTAATTCAAAAACTTGAACCATAAAATAAGTATAAAAAAGGGTCTTACATTTGTAAAAAAGTGCTTAAAGGCAATTTTTAATCCATTTATAATTTTAATTATTGTTAAATTTTTCAATTAAGTTATAAATAAATATAGCGAGACCAGTTTTTTTAAATATCTTACGAAATTCAATAGATACTTTCAGAATGGCAATCATAGACACTGCTGTATTAAATTTTTTAACTATTTAAACCAATTATGAATCAGTTTTAGCTTTAAGCGTATATATTTGTTATTAGAATTAATTTTATTATTGTATTTTTTGATTGCCAAACTTAATTAACTTTTCAATTAATAGAGCTAGGCTCTTGTTTTTGGAAAACCTAGATTTTAAAAATAAAATATGCTTTAAAATAATAGCATATTATAGAAGTTTTACTTATAGATTTATAACTTTAACTGATTTTATCTTAATTATATTGTTTTGAAGCTAAAAAAGATTAAAATAGGAATAACAGAAATTAAATTTATGTTGAATTTCTTAGTTCAAATTATTAATAAATAATAAATAGATATATTTTAATGCAAGTTCAGCAATTAGGAGATGATGAATCAAATGTAACTTCTTACGCTGAAATAAATGAATTAATATTAAGCATGCAGTTTACAAGAAGTAGTGAACAATAAATTAATGTATGAATAAAAGACGATGACTTAAGATTTAATATTCTATTTGTTAAGTTAGTAAGAAGAATAGAAGTCACGTCTGGGATACAAGGAGGTTATCTAGTAGCACCGCTCATTATGCAGGGTTGTCACCCGACCAGTTTGTAAAGTTCGCAGGACAACCGTCAGGGTCGCCGGTGTAGTACCGGAAGCCACGAAAAGACAACGTCCTCCCGAAGGATTCACCATCCTGAATCCTGAATTCAAGACGGAAACTAAACAGGGAACAGTTTCTCAGTTTCTGAACCTAAATAAAACTGAATATTCCCGCGAGATTATTGATATTTCAAACTATATGAGCTATAATTATTTTAAACTCCGTCGTTATTATGTTTTCGCTGAATAACATTTTTCTGATTATAATTTTATGAATTATTAAATGAAAATTAATATTCATTTATGACGTTTAATCAATATTTTATATACGATATGAATGTGAATGTTTTAGATTTATCTGAAATTAAATTTTATTGTAGAATAATTTGCAATTTCCGTTTATTTAAATATATGAGAATATAAAATGTGAACGATAAACAAAGCCATTGTTAGTATGTGAAATATATTTTCGAAACTAGTAAATATTTATTTCATATATAGTTTATTATTTTGTTTTAGTTACATATTGAGGTTATTTACCTGCATATAAAATAATTTTATTATTATAAAAAAAATTGTATTATTTTTTAGAATCAATTTAAAATGAATGCAGAATAAGCAAACTTAGACATTAGTGGTATAATGATCATTTTTCAGAGAACCCATATGCAGAAGAAGAGTTAAGACGAAGAAGCTTGTGGTATAGAAGCGATTAGACTTATAAAAGCAAGTTCGTTTTGTGTTGGAAGCATTTATCGTCCGTGGTCTGGACTTACACAACAGTTTACTTTCAATTCCGCACGAGTGAGGCGGCAGCACCGTCATCAGCAGTGCTGCCCACAACTAATGTGTAAGCCAAAAGGGGCCGAAAGGAGACGGTATGTGGGCGAGTGAAAGACTCGACGATCACTGCATACTGATCACATACGGTCTTAGATCATGTACAACGTAAAGGAAATTTATTATATATTCTTATATATTGATTCTAATAGTTGTCTTAATACTTCCACAAAGTTTTATAGTCCATAAACTTATATACTTCCATAATAATTATATATTCTACCTATATTGTTAATTGTCGAACAGGACAAATCTAAGCTTAAAATAGACTAAACACGTGTTGAATGACATATATAGGAAGTCTTTTACAACGTAAGTCTACATAGGTGCCCAAGTCACTGATGTGGATCAAATATACAGAAGAAAGTACAGGAATGAAGTGAAACAATTTTGGGAGATGGCGACGTAACTAAGGAAAGTCACACGTTGAGTCTGAGGTTATTCGAGGACCTTTTGTACTAAAAGAGATTCTACAATATTTACGATCCAAAATGTAGCTCTAGTACAAGATACTAATTGTTTTGAAACAACGAGATATTTTTTATATTTATTGTAAAAGTTAATAATATTATAAAAGCCATAAATTTTTAAATAAACTTCTCAACAAATGTCATTTAAAGGGGGACCCCACCCTAACAGCTATAATAAACAACCAAATACAAGAATTTTATTAAGTAGTAAAAACAATCGAGTCATTTGATAACCGTGGTAGCCTTGGTCAGACACCTCCAAAAAAGGCACCTCCATAGGTGACAGTCGCCTTAAAGAAGATAGAAAAAAATCGTTTAGATTTTCTAAAACTATATTAGATTGGTTATTGCGCTGCGTAAGATTTTTTGAAAATTCCAAAAATTGGAAAATTGATAGCAGTTTGAAAAAAATTTATGCTCGTGAAAAAAAAAAAAATGTAATTTTGTTTCCAAAACCTTAAAAATTAAAATATCAAAAAACTCTGCGCTTCACGATAGAGAAAACAGTTTTATACATTGTCGATAAGAACTAAAGTGATTTCATTGAATGGCTCCCGAAAAAAAGTGGCACCCAGTTTGAAAAATGTGGTTTCGAGAAAAATGCGTTTTAAGTTTTCGGTACTGTAGTTAACGTATTGTACGGCCTTCAAAATTCTTGACTTCGAATATTAATAAATTCCTTTAGGGAGATTTTTTGAAACCTTCAGGGTGGGGTCCTCCCTTAAGCAAATGTAAGCATTTATAATCATATAAATTTGTTTTTTGAAAAAAATGTAGTCTTCTTGTGAAAATCTATATCAGATTCATAAAAGATCTTAGATAAACCACCTTGTAAGTTAACATTGACCACAAGTATAACTACGATAACCATGGCATGCATGGAGAGATCAAAATACAAGAGTTACACAAAGCGAATATAAAACTGCTCCATACACAAGATAACTCTGACTTCAAACTTAAACGATATACCTATACACATACGTGTACGTATATGTACTCGCATGACACGCATGACAATAAGAAGACGAACGAAAGCCAAGACAACTGAAGAAGCTCGGCTTTTTCATGATGCGATCTCATGTTTCTGTAGAGAAGAACAAAAGAGTAGCGAAGACGAAATCGTTTAGTAGGTTCGTCAGGTGTCGCCACTGTTGTTACTCAAACTTTCCGCTTAGAATTTTGTTTCGGTACGTGCATGTACTTTGGATGAATGAAGATGTATAGAGCTTATGATGAACCTCAGACGCAATATATGTATGTGCTTTTCAGATATATTATGAATATATCTGTGTATGAATTTTATTAAATATTTTATTTCTTTATAACTTTACAATAATCCTACTTAACAATATTTTTCTTCCTAATATACTTCATAAATATATATTAACAGAAATACAATCTTTTAACCTATTTTCTTTAATTACAATACGTAAAGTATAAATAAATGATATAAATTAATAAAATTTACTGTTACTTCTTCTAAGAACATAAAAGTGTTATTTTGGTTTACAAAAATTTTAAAATAACGAAAAGTGAAACGTTTATTAAATCAATAAAATATTGTCAAGATAAACTCTAGAATAACTTTAACATAAATTGTACTTTTATTAAGATATTATAACCACAAATTAAATAAATAAGAATCCAATATTTTTTGATACTTAAGAATCAAGTTCCTATTAAGATACTGCTTTGTACAGATTAATTCTATATACAAAAATTCAAAATATTTGAGTTCATAAAATTAATACCCTAATGAAAAAAGGGCAATATAATAAATATTTATTGTTTTTTTGATATTTAATATCTATCAGGGCTGAATTAACCTATTTTAGGGCCCTATATATTTTTTGCCTTGTTCGACACTTAGGAAAATTACTTCCCAAGATATAATTAAATATGTAAATAAATGAAAATTGAATAGTTTGCCAGGTTTTGATTCTCAAAAAAAACCCGAGCTCTCGTCATATTGATATATGCTTTGGTCTGGTCCTAATTTCAATAATAACAAATCATAGATAAAAAGCTTATCTCTTTTCATCTTTATTAGAAATACAAAATTTTGTCTTATTTAGTTCAATAGTTGTAAGGAGAAATAAACATTAAGATAAATAGATAAAAGATTTTAAAAAATTGCAAAATCTATAAGTGTTAAAGGAAACCTTAAAGTAATTAAAAAAATTGAAATAAATTTCAATGTTTACAAATTTAAAAAAACCAGTAAAATATGCTTGATTT